>PITA01005548.1:34710-87674 GCA_004023965.1 Spilogale gracilis | reverse complement strand
GATAACTCTTAAATAAAAACACCTGTTATCAGTGAAGCCCACCTAGCATCTCAAAGACAGAATATCCCTCCTCCTCCACAAAGAAGCATATTAACATAATTTTGAATAAATTTCTTACATTTTTCTATTCACAGGAAATATACCAAACAGTTTCCTCCCTTCTCTTTCTTACTGAAAAGTTGAATGAAGACAACTGTATGGCTTGTAACACTTCTCATTAATGGTAATTACTTTCTGTATTTGAACAACATAAACATTCACATGTGTGTTTTAGAGAGATATAAAAATTATAAACTCTTGGAAATCACCCAAAGCTAAACCGTGAGAGCTTCTGATTATAAAGCATGTTGAGGAAATGGCACAATTGCATAAAACTTTCAATACAATTGGCTTAGATTGATTTTCAGTATGAAATGCAAACTCTCATACGCAGTTAGTGCAGTTTATTTATAGGCTGCCACTGAGCAGTTAAGGAAGCTACACTAGCACTATGTAATTAATCTTCATGCTCCTCCCCACTTTTTCTGTGAGAAAGTTGACTCCCTTGGAGTCAGGATAGCCTCTGTACAGGTTAGGATAGAATGTGTGGGTTCCACAGGGCAGGACTGCTGTGAAATATTTAAATCTCCGTTGGTATCACTGATCTTACCCTCTTCCATCTAGCTGGGGAGGGATCAGGCACTCCAGAAAATGGACTGAATACCTGATTACTTGTATGTTCATTGCAATCCTGCATTCCTCTATTTTTTTTAAAGATTTTATTTATTTATTTGAGAGAGAGAAAGCACAAGCAGAAGGTAGGGGAAGGTCACAGAGCAAGCAGACCCCCGGCTGAGCGTGGAGCATGATATGGGGCTTGATCCCAGGCCCCAGGGATCATGACTTGAGCTGAAGGCAGATGCTTAACTGACTGAACCACACAGGTGCTCCCCGCCTTCCTCTATTTAACCTGGTGCCAGATGAGATGGAAATGTAACACCATCAGGATAACACAGAATATATGCACATCCCAGTTTCTCAGATCCAGGGACACTGTCCCAGGTGTGCAAAGTCAGCTGATAGTTCAGGCACTTGGAAAAGCATGGAGTGTCTTCTTCAATCATTCATTTCCCTCAAATATTTTTGGACAAACCATTTTTAATAAAAAAAATATAATTATATCAGTAGTTATAATACAAATTTGAATTAGAATATCTTTATGATAAAACAAATGGTCTTCACCTTTGCCCCAGGATACCACCAGGCTCCTCTGTTCATGCTCTTCTCCCATGACAGGGAACATAGCAGATATTTTAAGAAATGCAGGTAGTTGCTGAGGGAAGTTAATACACAAAGTATAGAAATCTGGAGGTATGGTTGTAGCTAATCAGAGGCACTTCTATGATATAATTCTTTTAGAGATCACAGGTGTTAAGAAATACACTAAACAAAAACTCAGGTACTATGAACTGCCCAACAAAGGAAGTGCTGAGACTTGAATTTCTGCTCAGCCTATGGTTTCTTCTGAGTCCCAGAACCATAGACCTTCAATAGAATGGATCAGATATCTCTTTCTCAACGTTCTAGGCTCGGTATCATCATCTTTAAGGAGAGCATTCCAGGAGGGAAAAAAAAAGTCCACAGCCAATAAAAACAGCCCCAATAGAAAAACAAAACAAAACAACAACAAATATCTATAAAATTTGTTCAAGCTGCCTTGAGGCCCAGATATTCAGATACCTGTTTTCCCATTCTAGGTTGTGATGTGGCTTTTCCCCCCAGAAGCCAACTTTTTGACTCTGGCATAGCGTTCAGAGCACACTTTTGACAGCAACGACCCCTCCCTACATCTGGCACATGATGCTAACTCTCAGCAGTGTGTGACTCACCTGAACATCTGCAGAGCAGATACAAGTCATGGAATTCTATCTTGTTATTTTTACAAAAGGACTTCCGGTGTTGAGAGAGACTCTTCTATCTCTATAAATGGTCTCCCTCCACCTTCTTACCACTATTTCTGCTCTTCACAGTGAAGCTGCTATTTTGTAAGGGCTGACTGCCCTCTGAGCTATGTTACCATTGGAAAGTGCAGGAGACAGAGAACAGAAGGCACAGGGATCCAAATCAAAGAACTGCCATGCTCACTCCCAGATTTCACCTGTAGATAAAATCCCCTACCGCTCAAATGTTCTCTGTGATCCAGGTAAACTAACCATCTGTCCTTGTAATTGAAAGAGAAAAGGACCCTTCCAAAAGTATATACCTTCTGGCAACAACACCGCTACTGAACCTGGTTAAACCATCACTTCCTTGAAATTTCTATATAACTCTAGGCCCACTTTACCTTTGCTCAGACTAACAGAGCTCTGTTATTTTTCTACTTCAGTACATTGTGATAATTGCTTAACCTTGGAATAAAAATTCATGAGGTGGTAGAGAGAGACAAGCATTCATTCAGAGGTGCCTGCAAAGGACGTGCTTTGGTGGCCTTCCTGTTCCTTCCCCTAACTTGTTTGCATTTAGCTCAGCAGGCAAGAAAACCATGGAAAAAAATTCTTTTACTGTAAAGCAGCCTTAAGAGACACCCTCAGCCTTCATATACAATGCCTGATTCTGGCAGTTTCTCCCCTCACACTCAGTGGGGGAGTGAACCTGTCATGGCCCTTTCCCTTCAGTGCTCAGCACAGTAGACAATACATAAAGCACTCTTCAGAAAATTACCTCTTCCAGTGTACTAAATGATACCCTGGTGCCCTGTAAGAGTTGATTTCCATCACTGTAAAAATTAATTCACCTCATATAGTAAGCAATCTACTTCTTGAGAGTAATTTTGTTATAGGATCAAAGCCAATACTTTGCAAAAAGGGGAAATTTCTCTTGTGAACTACACCACAAATGGATTCTTGAAGCAGGAACCATTTTTTGTTTACTTCAGATACTATTTCAAAAATGACAGTCATTATTATAGCATATTTTCTAATAGTTGACGAAAAAATGTCAATTTCTTATGGGTGGCATATGGAAAGATTTTATTCATCTTTTTAATCACTATGGAACAGTGATATTTTGGAGATGCAAACCGAATGGGTGGGAGCTGAAGAAGAACGGACATTCTGTCAGAGTGACTGGTGACCCCTCAAAAATAAAAGTAATAAAAAAATTGGAAAACCGCTCAATCTGTTAGCAAGGAAGATAATCTGAGTCCTGTCCAGAATGCATTCATTGCTGCTTTGACTTAGGTGAACTTAGCCACTTCACCTCAATGTCAGAGGAGAACTTAGCTGGATTTTAGAGGAGATCGGAACTGTCCAGTGAGAAGGGCATACAACCCGAGAAATGACTGTGTCCCCTGGAGTGTCATAAGCACCTGTGGGAAAGAAAATCCAATCAAACATTCATTTCAGTTTCTCTAGCAGGGATAGTCATTCACTCATTCTTTAATCCAACAGTATTTGTAGAGCATTTCCTTTGGGCCAGGTACTGTTGTAGGCTATGAGGATATAGAGATGTAGGAGATAAAACCATGGAGCCAGGCTGTGTCATGAAGGACCTTACAGGTCAAGATGAGAAATTTGGGTTTTAGTCCCAGTACAATGGAAATGATATAAAGAAATGGTATAATATGGTTTTCATTTTAAAGTACAATGGAAAGGGGCTCCTGGGTGACTCAGTTAAGTATCTGTCTTCAGCTCAGATCATGATCCTGGGATCCTAGGATCGAGTCCCACGCGGGGCTCCCTGCCCAGTGGGGAGTCTGTTTCTCCCTCTCCTGCTCATGTTCTCTCCCTTGCTCACTCACTCTCTCAAATAATTAAAATCTTAAAAAAATAAAATACAATACAATGGAGAGATGCAGCAAGAACAAGAATTGATAAGAGATTGTCACGAGCCCATCAGTTCGGCAATAGG
This sequence comes from Spilogale gracilis, assembly GCA_004023965.1. Taxonomy (NCBI): domain Eukaryota; kingdom Metazoa; phylum Chordata; class Mammalia; order Carnivora; family Mephitidae; genus Spilogale; species Spilogale gracilis. The sequence continues at coordinate 83,786 of PITA01005548.1, read as the reverse complement.
AAGATGTGTCTGAGTAACAGGTGTGCTAAGATTCAAGTAAGTTTAATAAAAGGAGATCATTTTTCCTTTTTCCTTGAAAATCTCAACATTTGGCTCTTTTCTTCCTTTTTCTTCTTCCTTTCTCCACCCCCCCCCCGCCTTTTTCTGAAATGGGAGACTCAATGAATGTTTTTGCTGAACTTAAGAGAAATGTAAGGTTATCATTAAAAACTGCCAAAATATACCAGTATAGGACAAAGAGTGTAAAATTCTCCCTCTCTGATGTAATCTCATGCTGGGCAGATAACAACTGTTTATAGTTTCATGTATACAGAATTTTGGTTTTCTGAACATAAAAAATAAAAATTAAAATTAATAATGGTGATTTGATAAATGACAGTGAGCTTTAATTAAACTTGAAATAGGTAAATAATGATCCACAATGCAAAAAGAATTCAGTAATAGATGAATATGGAAAAAGACATATCTGGGCAATATTAGTCATCATGTGACTATAAGACCATCTGAGCAATTCCTGGTTTTTATACACCCCAATAAAGAAGCCCAGGAATGTGCTTTAGACCTGACTTCCCAGGTGATCCCAGTACACACTTAATTCAAGAACCATTGACACAAAGTATCTAATTTTGTCTTAAACAGTGAACAATTATACCCATCTTTATAATAGGCATGACTAAAATTTTTTTTAATTTCTTTTTTAATACTAAAAAGTTTTTTTTCTAATTGTTTATAGCCACCAGAATATGTTTAGAAGAAAAAAAGGAATTGTCCTCCTCCTGTCTTCAGTGCAGAAGGACCTCAATTAGCCAACATTCCTAGCCTCTCTCTATTCCTCATTCATTTCTCCAATGGAAGAAAGAGGAAGTTAGCTCATTGGCAACTCAGGAGGGAGGAAGGTGAATACATTCCCCCAAGTCCCACCTGGCACTTTCTTTGGGATGCCCTCCTGCACTGTGGTTTTCTTCCGATTCCTTCTGTGCCACAGGTTGACGAGATACAGCCATGGCTAAGTCAAGAGTCTACTGGGCAGCCCGATATTACTGGAAAGCTAGGTCACATCCTCTACTTTACCTTTCAGCAGCAATAAAGCAGACATTTAAGGCTACGTCTCTGCCTTCTGCATCTGTTAACTGGCTCCTAATCAAGTAAGACAGGGGCTATGTGCTTTCACTGAACTTGGACACCATCTCACTGGGTCATGGACACTCCTCCTTCTCAGAGCCACTTGGGGCAAGCGTTATTCATCTTATTTTAGTGTTGTCTTCTCTTAGTACTAAGTGGAGTCAGTAAGTTCTACCAATACACAAAAGTAAAAATACAGGGGACACTTGGGTGGCTCAATTGTTGGGCATCTGCCTTCAGCTCAGGTCGTGATCCCAGGGTACCGGGATCGAGCCCCACATTGGGCTTCCTGCTCAGTGGGAAGTCTGCTACCTCTCCCACTCCCCTGGCTTCGGTTCCCTCTCTAGTGGGGTTTCTGTCAGATAAATAAATAAATTCTAAAAAAATAAAAAAGTAAAAATACAGGCTTTTTTTTGAAAAACAAAATTGTTACCTGTTCTGTAGTTATGAAAGATCATTTCTTAGATCTCAAAGAAAAGTCCCTGATTAAAAAGAAAGGGATTCTCAAGACATCTCAGTAAGTATTTCTTAACAATTTAGAAAATGAAAGAAGTGAAGAAGGAAGTGAGGGGAGAGAAGATTGTCTCTGGTTGACCCTTATTACCCTTTGCTCCGTCATAAACCCTTCCTCTCTATGGAGGACATGGAAGGAGCATTGAGTTTGGGTGATACTCCTGTTCTGCCACTACCGAATATTCTGGGTAACCTGAAGCAAGTCACCCTGGGCCTCAGTTTTGCCCAGATGGTCTTGGAGCACATATGGTCTGTAATTTCTTCTGCCGTTTAACTTCTTCCTGCTTCTGTGCGCTTGGTCAGGAGTCCACAGTGACAAAAGGCTCTCCCCTTATTTTTCCTTGAATATATCAGGATAATTTTTACACACTAAAGTTGTCTCATATCAAGAGAGCCTACAATTTCTCCAAAAGACCAAGGATAGCAGAGAGTCTGCAAAATGCAGTCAATAAACAGGTATTAGGAAAAAAAATAGAATACTATCAAATTTAAACATGTTTTCCATAAAAAGGCAACAGTCCAGGTATTACATGCTCTAGATCATGCATCAGGCAGTCTGAACTTTGGTGTTGTTTATTTAGAGAGGGTGTGCACACATATACATGGCGAGTGGTTGGCAGAGGGACAAGGAGAGAGAGAGAGAACCTCCAGCAGCTTCCTGCTAGGTGCAGAGCCCAATGTAGGGCTTGATATCACAACGCTGAGATCATGACCTGAGCTGAAATCAAGTCAGACGCCTAACAGACTGAGCCACCAGGTACCCCAGGTGTCATTTTTATATCAATTTATGGCTTAACTTTGAAAAAAGATGCCTAGAATTCTGAATAACAGTTTATACCAGTGAGCTGTAATCATCTATGGGAATCAACAAATTACTCAGAATAGAAATAAAATTGTAATAGGTGCTCTTAGGTGAATTACTTTGTCTCTAAGCTGCTTCTCCAGTGTAAAATGAGGAAAGTTGGAGGTGAATCCCTTTATATTCCTCTTTTAAAAGTCTAAGACACAAGTATTATCCCGCAACAGAATTAGTCCGTTGTTTTCCTGTATCTTTTGGATGCTAGCATGTGTGGGTGTTGGAACGGAAGTGGGAGGTTAACTTTGTAAAGCTAACATCCCAGAATTGCTTTCAAAATATAATTAAGTTGTGTGGCAGCTTCCGGTTGGAATCAAAGTACACTTAGATGATATAAGATATGGAAGACAGCATTATGCTTTAGAGAGATAAAATGGCCATAAAATATTATTGTGCATTTCAATAACTAGTATTTTAAATATTCTTAAAGTTTGTAATAACTGATTAGATGAGAGAAGCTTTCCAAAAAATGTCCTCCTTGCTCCAGTAATGTTTCTTCAATTTCTGTATAAAAACGCTCATTTCTTTGCCCAAGGTACCAAAAATATGTCTTGTCAGCTTAAAAGATGGTTGGTACAGGCCTCTGAGTGAGCCCCTGGTGTTTATTTAAATAGGGCTTTTGATTCTCAAGCAATTAGCCATTCATGACATATGACACTGGAACTGATGTCATCAGAGGAACTAATTAAGTGTAATTAGGCACATGACACTCCATGATGCAAGGGACTCAAAGCATAAAATGATTTCCTGGTTTCTGGATACCACCAACTTAATAATCTGGCTCAAATTCATTCTGATCTGATCATGAATTTGGCAACGACCCCTTTAAAGAATGCAAACTGTCATTTTTCCAAAAAGTTTAATTTAGTCTTCCTAGCCTTTCCTTTACTTTCTGCAATATTTCCTACAACCTTAATTAAATGAATCAGCTCTTCTGCAGCCACTAGTTTAGAGTGATTAACAAAAATAGGCCAGTAGGTTTGTTTTGAGATTATTTCTAGTTCCGCCTAAAGCACAGGAAATCTTGGGTAATGAGCAGCTGCTGAGAATTAGACTTGCCCGCCTTGATCAAGACTGTGGCGAGGATGCAAGGTGATCATATGGCATCTTGCTCTGTGTGTTCCATGACGTGGCTGGGAAATGCAAACGGGAGAGTAGCGCCAGGGGAGGAGCTCTGGTTTTCAGATGGATGGATGGATGGATGGATGGATGGATGGATGGATGGATGGATGGATGAGTGGATGAATGGATGGACGGATGGATGAATGGATGGGTCAGACCTGCATTCCAGTCTCCATCCTACCACCTGGCAGGGGGCTGAGCCCTTGAAATACTGCACTCCTTGTCTGTAATTACAGATGATAATTCCTGCTTCAAAGAGTTGTCATGAAGATTTAATGAAAGAAAATGGTAGGATAAATAGTAAGCTCTCTATTAATGCCAGGCCCCTTTTCCCCATGACCCCTATCTGCTCTCAGTACTCTCCATTCCTGCCTACACCTCTTCCTTCCTTCCCTCGCCCCTTTCCTCCCTCCCTCTGCTCCTGCCCTCAAATACTTAGAACCAGTAGGGAAGACAAGTAATCAGTACTTTTACTATAAGGATAAGTACATGGGTGGGTGGCTGGAGAGTAGGGCAAGGGCAAGCAATTAGAAGGCACCTTCAATCCAGTCTCAGAGCAGACAAGGCCTAGGCTGAGCTGGGACGAGTGGTCGGTGATCACACATGAATGACAGAGCTTGTACATGGAGAGAAGGTCATGTGCCAAGGCCCAGCAGCCAGAGAAAGCCTAGACCTACGGGTAGCTCTGTCCAGCTGGAGGCAGGACACAAAAGTGTTGCAGGCCAAAACCATGGAAGCAGGCAGAAGGCAGATCTTTAAGCACTCTGCAGACCTCGTTGAGGAATTTAAACTTTATTCCGAGGACAATTAGGGGTGACTGCAGGATTTTAAGTGGAGGAGAGGCAGGATAAATTTGTACCTTAGAAAGACAATAGGTGATGTATAGAAATTAGTCAAGATAGTGAGATCAGAGAGGAGGACTTTGTAGTAGCCCCCGGAAAAGATGACGACAGTGGGACCCGGAGTAGTTAGAATTTTTATTATCCCTTCTTCAAAGGAGGAAGAGCCCTTGGGAACTTCTGTAAAGTTTCTAGCCAAATAAGCTTACCACTTTTTCCACCTTGCTGAGTGTTAAGTGTTTATAAGCATGACCAATTACTGGTATCATTGATGTATTTCTTTTGTGACACATAGTATTTAAGGTAGAGTCACGGTCCAGCTGTGGGCGGCTGAGGAGTCAGTCACCTTCTCCAGCTGTGACCAACGGCTTGTTTCTGTGCCAAGAGAGCCTTCCTGACAAGACTCCCTTCACACCAAACAAAGCACATGAAACAAAACCCTTGACTAGCCTTCTCAGGACTCTATATGGGGAAGGCTGTGCACCGTGAGTGCGTGTGAAGGGAAGAACGTTTCACCCCTTAAATAACCTTCCCTAGCTACTCCTGTTAGGCCTTGGGAAGACCTATTAGTGTTTAATAAAACATGCCACATCAATGTAGCTGAAGGGCAAAGTGCTTGAAGAATTCTAATGTCTTAAGAAATGTGCCAACCCTGACATTCTTATGAGAAACTCAGTCATCTTAGAAGTAATTACTCTAAATTATGATTTTGCTAAACTTCAAATTAGAAGGACTATGCTCTTAGGAGGTAAAAAAAAAATAATCTTATACTTAATCTGAATAATAGCTTGCAAATAAAGTTTTTTTCAAGTTAATGGGGAGTGGGGTTGCTTGGCATATAAAACTGAGGTTTAAAAATGGGCTCTTAGACCCACATAAGTACAGTAACCATTGTTATTCAGAGGGGCACAAATGACTAGGAGGGAGCATCATTTTAATACTGGCAATTGTAACCATTATTTGGGCTCATGATATTTCTTCACCAGAAAGCAATGGAGTGTGAAACCAATCCAATGAAACCAGATAGTTTGGGACACCACTACTTACATATTTTTACCAAGCATTCAACATGCAGACACCATCTGAACTCCATGGTTCAAGATCATAAATCCTCCTGTGAGGCTCATTTGTTAATATTTGGGCTCATTTATCATCCCAAAGGACAACCACAAAGGAAAACACAATTGAATACAGTCGACCCATACATAATACTCACATGTTTGCACTGGGGCCTAATTTAAACAAAGAGAAACTTCTCTGTATTTTCTTCTCACTCCACCTCCATGCCCCCACAGGCCTTAAGAATGCAAATATATTTATAAAAATGTTTCCGCTTTTGTTCTCTTTTCTCGCCTTTGACTGTTTTATTCAACTACCGTTTGCAACAATATTATGAAGTAGGTCACTGCTGGGACCGCTCTAATGGTATGACAGACTGGATGGCTTAAAACAACAGAAATTATTTTATCATTTATCTTCTCAATTTGTTTGCATCGGGGCTTTCTATCATGAATTGTCTTATAGTTCTGGAGGCTGCGAGTCACAGATTAGGGCTTGATTCCTCCAAGGGCTGGTAGGATTGGCCTTGGAGGAATCAAGTCCTAATCTGTGACTCCTTGGCCCTTAGCTGGCCATCATCTCCCTGTGTCTTCCTTTGCGTCTGAGTCTAAGCTTCCTCTTCTTCTAAGGTCCCATTCCCACTGGATGAGGGCCCCATCCTAATGCCTCTTCTTAACTCAAATTCATCTGAAATGACCCTGTCTCCAAATACAGTCATGTTCTGAGGTACTAGGCTTAGGACTACAACATATGAATTTGGTCCGGGACACAATTTAGCCATCAACATAGGGATTCTACTCCCATTTTACCGCTGAAGAAATTTGGGCTTGGCCAGTCTCAGGCCAGAAAGGGAGTAAATGGTGATGTGAAAATACCCTGGGGGCAAATTCTAGACTGTAAACTCTTATTCATCAACAGAAACTGTTCTTCTGCCTTGACACCACCTTCTGCCATGTCCTGTCCCCCCAGCCCACCCACAGCCTCACCACTGGTATGGAAGTGCATCACCTGATGAAGTAATGCAGAAAAACATTTTTCTGCCAGAAGTAAGGAGAAATGTAAACAAAGCCCCCTTAAATGCTTTTATCCATTATCTACTCAAAGTGGGATGATGATAAAGATCTTAGAAGCCGAACAGAAGAGAACTTAACCTTGCCATCTAAGAGCTTTCAGTTAATGATGAACAACACCAATGCGAACAGGTAGAAAAGATTAATGATAAAAGCTGAATAAATGTCTATATTAACGAGATAATTAAGGGATTTCCATTAAACAGGAACAAGGAGATAAGTAGAGCCAGAAGGAAGTTGAGGGAGTTTTATATTTACATTAGGCTAGTCTGAAGTAGATCTTCATCTCTCTTCCTGTTATTCAAGAACAACTGTGGGAAAGGTTTCAGGAGCCTCCCAAAAATCCCAGTTTTTCTCAATTCATGTTTTTAATCCCATGGTAGATCTTACATATCTTGTTCATGTTGCCCTGTAGCGGTGTGTTACTATTACAAATTTTGTAAACACAGTTATAAACAAAATACATATTCACAGAAAAGTTTAATTACCCAAGTCATAAAAATGAAACCTAACATCAACACTTAAAAAGTTTGAGCTACATTAAAATGTCAAAATTAGCTGAAGTGACATCTTGCAGAGTATTTTAGTCATTTAAAAGCAAATCAGAAGAAATCTGCAGTATCCTTACCAATTTATAAATACTGGAAAAGGACTGTGAGCATCACAAGTATGTGAATAACACCTCATTAATGAATAAAACTTGAATTTCTCAGGGTACCTGATTGGCTCAGTTGGTTAAGGGACTCCCTTTGGCTCAGGTCCTGATCTTGGAGCCCTGGGATTGAGCCCCCATGTTCCTTAGGGCTCCCTACTGAGCAGGGAGTCTGCTTCTCCCTCCCACCGGCCCTCCCCTCTCTCATGTGCGCGCTCTCTCTCTCTCTCTCTCTATCTCTCCTTTTTTCTGTCTCTCAAATAAATAAATAAATAAAACCTTTTAAAAAAAAAACAAAAAAGCACTTGAATTCTCAAGTGATGCAATATTAGCCACAGCTTTCTGGCTGAAGCTGGCTTTATTTTTTTATTCTAATTTTTTTTAATTTTTAAAAAAAGATTTTATTTATTCTAGAGAGGGTAAGTGAGCCCGAGAGACTGAGAGTATGAACAGGGGAGGGGCAGAGGGAGAAACAGACTCCCCTGCTGAGCAGGGAACACGATATGGGGCTCTATTAGATCCCAGGACCCCTGGAACATGACCTGAGTCAAAGGCAGACACTTAACTGATTGAGCCTCCCAGGTGGCCTGAAGCTGGCTTTAAGTAAAATTTGTACATTATCAAATGTTTCCATGTTATATCAGAAGTTGGTTTGGACAAAGTTAAAAGTTAATTGATCACAAACAACATCCATGAATAGTGTACCTCAATCAGTCCCACCTGTGGGGTCATCCCCAGGAGTATGGAAAGTCACAGAAGGCCATCCTTTAGCATTGTCCCATGAGTTACTCAATCGAAAACCTTAATTTTAGCCTTATGTTTAGGAACAATGAACTTGATGCTATTCCCCTCCCCTCCTTTTTTCCATGAAATATCATTGGTCCAAGCCACACCCATTATCATATAACAAAAATTTCTTATAATGTAAGGCTTGTCAAAGAAGTATGGGTATATAGGTACACACATTTTAATGCATTCAAGCCTAGGAAACAGCTTCAAGTTCAGGTATATAAAGGAATATGATAAATGGCTATGGAAAAAATAAAATCCAGAGACAAATATCCAGAAGCCATATTCCATACTTTTCTGGGTGAGTTTATATCCAGTACAAAATTCAGCCCACTAAACAGCCTAACAATGAGGTCTTATCTTTGGAAACCATAGTGTTGCCTTCGAACAGTAATATATTTTCACCATTTCTTCCCATCCCACTGAAAAGCATAGTGACACAATTCCAATGCATATGTAAATAATTACTAAGCAGAAGATAATTATGCCCAAATCAATAGCTGGACAGCTGGGTTACTCTATGTCAAAACCCAGGCAATTCAATGAAAGCTCCCCTGAGAAATATTCTCGGTTGTTATGGTGAATTTTGCTGTTACTTCTGCATTTTGATTGATTAATACACAATGCACCTTGGCATATTTTCTATTTGGAATGCAAAATGCTAGTAACACATGAGAAGACTCAGTTGAATTCTCCTACTATGCCTTAATGGATTTTTCTTTAAGCTTTTAGATACACAGCAGAAATTTTAGGTTTTATACCTTTAAAAAGACTTCACTTACATAATCTAAAAACAACATGCTAGCCTAAAGTAAAATGACTATTTAAGTGGATAGATGCATCAAGAACTTTCTAGCACATTATTTCTTTTATAATATTGAAGCAAGAAGTTGATAATTCTTGGAGTTGTGCAAACACGGCACTTTAATAAAGTATTTAGCTAACTTCACGATTGCTGCATTAGTTCTATATGCATTTACAGGGGACATTTATGTAGTCTGTATTGAGACAGTGCATATCATACATTTGTTAACCTTCAAAGGGAATGAAGAACAAAAACAAGAAGGGCAATCCAAACATTAAGACATATTTCATTGGGCAGTAGTGGAATCTGGTTCCTACTCCAGTTTTCTTCTTCTGTCTTACAAGATTCACTTCAATTGGTCTAGTGGGAAGAGTTCTAACATTTTTTAAACACTAGTGTTCCAATCTTCCTCTCTTAAATCACCACTTGCAATCCCCATCACACTTTCTCAGTGCCGACAGCCATACTTAACTGTTGACAAAATGTGGTGTTTCGTGCTGGTTGCCTTGTGGGGATGACAATTTCATTTAACTTATGTGCTATCTCAACAAGATGGGTGATGTGATTCAGGGAAGTGACCTGAGTTCTATCAGTGATCGTCAAGGAGGAACAGTACAGCTTCAACCAAGCACCTGTGGCTTCTTGTCCAAGGACAACTGCACTGACCTATGGTAACAAGGACTACCATCTTCTTCAAGTACTCCTGGGAAATTTCTATTTCATCTTTTGATTTATTTTATTATTTATTTATGAATAAATAAATTTATAACGATTTTATTTATTTGAGAGAGAGCACAGCAGAGCAGCGAGCTTGATGTAGGTCTCCATCCCAGTATACTGAGATCATGACCTGAGCCAAAGACAGATGCTCAACCGACTAAGTCACCCAGATGTCCCAATTTATTTATTTATTTTTTAATACACAAGGCTTCCTTCTCTGTTGGCTGCCACTTGAAATTATAGGTCTCATGCCTTTTGATACCTTATTATTATCAAGCTTGAAAGAATCTTAACTTCTTTCCAAGACCACCATCACACAGGAAAGCAATATAGTCTTCCAATGCTCCTCACCCCCCCATCCCCATAACTTATCGCTGCCCATATTCTGATTTGCATTGGAAATATAATTTGTAATTGCCTACAAATTAACTATGGAATTTAAATTTCTCTTCTGGGATTACTAGAGTAGCCCAATCTATTTTGCTTCAGTTTCTATTCGACATGAGTATTTAAATGTAATTTTTTCATTAAAAAGATGATGAATGAAGAACATAATTTAATGGAGTCATGCCTAATAAAATGAAAAGCTTTTGGACAATAATTACTAATGGGGATCTTTTTCCAGAAAATTAAATGTTTAGTTTCTATGTGCCTTTTTTGGAAGGCAAGAGCCTCTGCTATCTCGATTCCTCTTGCAAAATATTAAAACTAAGCTATTGCTGAAGAGTTAAATACAAAGTAGCCTTTCCAGGTACATACAGGTATGCCCTCAGGCTCTGGGTTTGCAGAGAGGATTTATATATTTTCACACCAGCACTGCCCACATGGTGCTCTCTACCTCAGCCTCACCATAATGAGAATGGGTATGTTCACCTGGAATGTGCTTACATGCCTGTCTTTGATGTGAAAACATTTTCTTTTCATCTCCTCTTAGCTACCAAAAGAGAGCTACTTGTTATTCTTCCACAGTATCTCTGAATTCTCCTCCTTAAAGCATTTGCTGGGCCATGTTCTCTGTTCTCTGAGAAAAAGGAGATGGTGACTTGGCTAAAGTAGCTCAAATCTCTTGCCTACTCATATCTCCCAAATAAAACAAATGAAAGGAGATCAGAATAACCAGGCAACATATCAACTAAAGTTTTTCCTGCTCAGCAATTTTGCTTGATAAAAGTGTACTTGTGTGTGGAAATGTGTTCTGATATCTATAATAGTAGGCCACTGTTTTACCTTTTACAGAAAATTGAAGGAACTGAAGTGCAGTCTCTTGAAACCAAGTCTAAGATTAAATATTCAAAGTACAAGGGAATCAACAGACAAGAGACTGAGTAGAAATCCGAAACTCAGAGGGCCAAAGTTCTCTTAAGGTCCTTTCTGAGTTTCCTATCTTCAATTTCTGGCTACTCAATCCAAGAGATCAGGCTCCCTAGGACCTTGTAATCAGAATTCAAGATGGGAAAGAGAGAGGTCTGTATGTAGATGAAGATTTTCTGGGAAACACACATGAATATGTGCATGCACACAGACACACATAGAGTATAAAATGCTTTGAAACCCTTAAAAGATGTGAGGCTGACAGGTCTAATCATCCATCATCAATGAGGCCATTCAATGAAATAAAATGAAGAGCGCTCAGCACAATCAACAAGAGAGTTTGTATCCAACTGAACTGGTGATATGAAATACTAAGTAAGCATCTGGCCACAAAATGCTGGCATTTTCCTTGTTATTGGTATATGAACACTTAAATTCTCTAGCTTGCCAATTTTTTTAACCTCAATACCTCCCAGCAATAACCTTCACACACCATAATTTTATTAGTGTGCTTCATCCCTAATTCTGTAGAAAATATTTTATCATCAAATGCATCTACTGCCTTTCCTCCATAAATTAGTTCAAACATATGTCACTCCTTATCTATTACCCTGATCACGCTCAAATCTCAACAGCCTCCCCAAATGCTCCTAGCTTCCCATCTACAGTTTCAAAATTTTGCATAACTGAATCTTACCAGGGGGTCCCTTCCCTTTGCCCATTCTTTACTCAGAGTCCCCAAGTCTAGCCACAATTTTTAAAACCAACAGATTTTTCTATGGATTTCTTCCATTTATTCCCATATGTATTTTTTCCCTATTCAACCTATAAAGAAGCTTCTATTTTCTATCCTTCAAGTTCCATTTTATCCCAGGCCAGAGTGGAGCGAGCTATCAGTTAGGTTTCAGTAAGCGATTCCAGTTTGAACTGAATTTGATTATCTAAAAATATGATTGTAGCAAGTGATCCTAATCAAAGTAAAACGAACCCTTCTGTTTTACTACACAACTCAGTATTTAAATTATTTGATATCTTCTACGTAATTATGTGTTTTATCTCATGTGTGTGTAATGCTAGTATGTAATTTTGAGTCTCTCATACATATTATGCTTATATCAGGACTTACAAAATATGTACAGCCCATATAAATGTCTAATTATTTTTATCTTGCCCTTTAATGAGGATGTTGAGATCGGTGTCTGAGACTCCTTGAATAATAGTTTAATGTTTATTGTAATAGTAAATGTTATTGTTATCCTGCTTCCACCTTCCCATGCAGAGCCCCGGAAAGCCAGTCTCTGTGGAGTTCACAGGAAGAAACCAGCTCACTGGGTTTAGCTGAACATGTAATATTCAAGGATCCTTTTTCACCAGCCAGAAATAATTACAACCAGGCCCATTAACAAGACCCTGCTTCCATCCACCTTCTTCAATCAGATAACCTTTATTTAATGTCTTAGGGCTGTGTTCTATTGGTACTTGCTCTGGTCTGTTCTTCTAGTGAATTTATTAGCCAGGAATGTCATTTAATCTGCGATTTCAAATTCCCACCAGCAGATCCCATTTGCCATTACCCTCCCTCCTAATATTGTTTTAATATACCAGTCGTTTTTTTACTCTGTGAAATCATAGGGTTAAAACCAAGTCATTTTCATAAAGGAAGAGGGTACACACTTCTAATACATACTATCTGTTATTGCCAGAGTCCATTATGTTTAGCAGAGGGAACACTTTGGCCCAGATGTTTGCTGCTTCACATGTAAACTCTGTGTGTACTGGGGTTGAGATGCAGGGGGAAATGTGGGGTCGTGATGCCAGCTCACGTGGGGTGACCCACCCAACACACCAATGGCTGATGTCACAGGGATGGCAGAAACACACCACAAGACCTGAAAAACCCAACTCTGGGTGTCTAGAGGCCCCTGGTATTTATATAAGACCCACAAGAAAAGAATACCAACCACGCACCTACTTAACCTCATAGGTAGTTGAAAAATGACAACATTATAATATAATCTCACTTTGGAAAAATAATCTTATTGTTTTAATTATACAAATTAAAGAAAGTACAGATTAAAAAAAATCAAGGCAAGGGTGTTTTTCGTTTGTTTGCTTGTTTTTCATCAAAAGAGGGTCTGGGTTTAAAATAGCCAAAAACAAGGGAATGAAATACTCTTCCAGATCTAAGAGCTATGATTTGCCCCTCCAGAGAATAAATAGCTCTGCCATCAGCATTTGGCACTGAACATGGAAGGGCTGGTTATTTCCTGTAATTAGAATGGCATATCAGCAGTAATAATGAATTTCAATCTTGCCTTGATTAAATATAAAACATTTAATTCAAATATTAGTCAAACATACAGATAACACAAACATCCGTTCAGATCCTCATATGACTTGGCTTCTCTTGACCTCAAACAGCCCCAGCATACCCCAGGCCTGCTAATCTTGAATCACGTAAATCACATCCTGAAATGTTTTAAAGAATTTACAACTTGTTAGTTAATAACTAGCTAACAGTGTGCATCCTGTTTATCTTAAAATCACTCCTGATGGAGGAATGGGCTTCAGACCAGGCTCACGTGGACTATCTCCCCAGTGAGTAAAACGTTTCACACTCCAACATTTAACGTTTAAAGATCAGGACTGTTAGTTAAATGAATTAATCTGGTGTGAAAACTATTTGCATTTTTAACATCATCAGAATGTCTTTCACCCCCAACTGTTTAGTACATTGCTTGTATGATTATAATTAGCAAGAGAGGGAGAAAAAAGTCATTTCATTCAATGTTAAATGGCATTCAAGAATTCTCAAAAGAGCCACAGAACAAGTGGGTGGGGCGAGGTAGTCAGTAGGACTCTCTTTAGAGACAAGGCATCCTGTCAGCATGAAGAACTCCAGTGTCTTCTTAAGACAATAGCTCATTTTTCCCACATGTATCCAGTATTCAACCCATTGATCCGAATATCTGGTAATATCTTTTGAGCCAGGTATCTTGCTACATGATGAAGGACATCAAGCCAAAAGGAAAAAGGAGTATCTGACGGATGGGACTTGAAAGTTAGTTGACCTCTAACTTGGATAAATGAGATTCTGGGGTTCTACCAGGAGTTGTTAGCCATCAGGTTCCCAGGCATGTGGTCTCCAGCATCCGGGCACCTTGGGAGGATGAGGAAATCCCTTGCAAGAACCAGTCTGAGTCTCTGCCTCCTCTATACCATGTTCTCCTTGCTCTTCTGATTCCAGCCATGCCTGCCCTCTTCCCAATATGTAAACACACAGAACTGATTTCCCCCACTGAGTTTCTGCATTGGAGGAACCCTCCGCTGAAAACCCCAGCCAGGTGCCACCTTCCTTCAGGTCTCGGTCCCCAAATGAAACCCAGTTCCATATAGCATCCTCTGTAGTCTCCATCGACTCAGATTCTCAGTAATCTGGTTGACTTGTGTCTCTGTTTATTGCCTGCCTCTCTGCACTAGAATATATACAGCATAAGAGCCGGGACCTTATCTAGAGACTATCACATTTGAGTTAAGTTGAAAAGACAAGGAAGAGTTAGCAGGAGAACAAAAGAGAAAGGAGAACAGTGCTTTTATCCATATATTCATTTATGCATACAAATATGAAAGTGTATGGGTTATCTGCTTTGCAATAAGGGGCTTATGTTAAATACCTTTCTCTTCATCTCCGAGGCAGTAGCCTTGTTACTGCCCACAAACAAGAACAAGACTGCTTCATGGGAACACACACTGCATGAAATTCCAGACCGATTGGTTTATGTACATTAATCCACCTCACAACCCCATAATACACAAAAGTGAAATATACTGCCCAGAGTCACTCAGCTAACAGAACTGAGCCAGACTTCCAATACAAGCTAGTCAAACTCCACAGCTCTGAACGACCAAGCTCAACACCCCCTTTTTTGTTTTTGGGCCTTGAAATGGTCTTAATAAAGTGGCAGAATGTCACAGGGAGGGAGGAACACCAGAATTCTTGGCCCATATGCTACACTCAGCCATGATGTCAATGATAAGTGCTGGGCCTGACTCATTGCCGTTCTACCCCTTGAGAAGCCCAGGATGACTACCTCAGGCCCGAGGGGCCATTTACTCCAGGATGCCTGAAAGAGTGGTGCCATTTCCTGTATTTGCTATCTTGTGAAGAATGCTGGGCCAGGCTGGCTGAGCCAGCAACAAGCATTCAGCATTTCACGTAAGTTAGCTTGCTGAATTGGGTAAACTAGGAGTGGCACGAGAGAGAATGGAGCACAGGCCCACAATGAAGAGGGAAGAGAAGAGCCAAAAATGAAGAGTTTGGGGGGTGTAAGGAGCAGAGAGACAAGTGGGGAACTGGAGAGCCCAGAGCAAAGTGAAGGGGTGAGGGTAGAGAGCTCAGGAAGAAGTAGGAAAACTCCTCCTTGTTTCTCTCGACCAATTTGATAATTTCCAGAAGATTGGGAAAATGAGGAAGGGATGAATTATGGGAAGCAGAAATGTTCTCTATTCTTCTAACCCTTTTGGATTACTTATATAATACAGAGGAGAATTATTATAAGAAGTCTGAATACATGCACATACACATATATGTACACACACACACACAAAAAGGTTTAGTTTAGAGAGAGAAAGCACAAGCAGGAGGGATTGAGGGAGGGAGGTGGAGAGAGAGACAGAGAATCTCCAGCAGATTCTGTGCTGAGTGTGGCGGGGCTTGATCTCATAACCCTGAGATCATGACCTGAGCCAAAGCGACGGGACACTTTGCCAACTGAGCCACCTGGGTGCCCCTCTACACTCCTCCTAATGTCCTTGTTTTGCCCCTGCAAACTTTTCACCTGGCCCTTCTTATACTTTTGGGTGTTTCCTGGCTTTAAATTCTCTGGGCTAGGACTCAGTCTTATTCATTTTTGTAGACAGGTAGTACAAAACCTGGGACACAGAAGATTCCAAGTACAGGATGAGTAAGTGAATGAAAGAACACCTATAGCTTTGTTTGTTTAAGACAATGCGAATTAAAAGAAATGAGTTATAATCTTTATTTCTATTACTAAGAACTATAAATGGCAATAAAATATCATTTACTTATCTAATGTTCTGACCCACTGATTGCATTTGCTCTGTCTTCTCTAGCTCTCAGGAAGCCAAACTATGGTAGCATCTCAATTATCACCCCAAATAAGACACAACTGCAACATATGCACACTCTGGGCCTAAGAATAACTCAGCTGTTTTGATTTTTAGAGGTTTTAAGGTGAAAATACCTAGAAACTTAAAGCTGATCTCTTTAACAACAACAACAAAATGAACAAGCAAAAATTTCTGATAATATTTAACCAATCAAAAATATTAATTCAACAAGCCACAGAAGTTTCTGTTCATTATCTAAGGAGGACAAATGTAACATGGTTCCTTATTTAAATGCCTCAAAGGACTTATATTTGCTTCATGGGTCAAATTAGCTGTGATTTCCAGTAGAAATGTAAGATGGAAAGTACCCAGGGTAGAAGAGAGAGGTCATGTGGCCTTCAGACTTCAGACATGACAGAGCCCTGAAGTTGGTATGAGGCTCTTCTCTTATGGGCTGTTTAAGGATGTGTACTTCTGCCTTTGAAAACCATTTTACTCCTTTTTTTCTTTTTAAGATTTTATTTATTTGTCAGAGAGAGAGAGCACAAGCAGGGGGAGCAGCAGGCAGAGGGAGAAGCAGGCTCCCTGCTGAGCAAGGAGCCCGATTTGGGGCTCCATCCCAGAACCCTGGGAACATGACCTGAGCTGAAAGCACTCTCTTAGATGACTCAGCCACCCAGGTGTCCCGAAAGTCATTTTCCATATTATCAAAAATCTCTTCTCGTCAAAATGCTTTTTTTTTCCAAAATACTTTTTATTGACTATTTGTTGGTAGACAATTTCAGAGTTTCCAGGATGTCCCTACAGACATCGCAGCTCTGATATTACAGAGTATCACCTGAATTTTGTGTCTCAGATTTGGTAACATAACATATGCTGACTGAATAAATCAACCGTTATTATTTTTACCACGAAACTCTTACGTTTGATGAAGAATCTTGACCTTTCACAGTCCAGGTGGACACAAAACCCACCAACCTGTCACATTCCATAAGCAAAATCATAAATATTCAGGACATAAATGCCAATAAGTTTGTGACAGATTTTGCCCGTCACAGGGGGCTGCTTCACAAAGAAATCACATGAAAGATTTTGTCTTCATCACCTTTCATGATAAATTTATCTAATAAAATTAAAAGGGGATCGTATTAGAAAAAGGAATTCTAGGTTAATTGTTATCACATTACACTTTTAAAATGTTATCCCACCTGGCACCCCTTAGCAGATGCCTCCTAAGCAAACTGTCACAAGTGAACAAAGAACTTTAATTTGCAGAGGAACCAACTCCACACTGTATTAATAAAGTCACTTCTTGTTGTCTCTTAATAATGAGCTGTCAGATGGCTGGCTTTGATTAAAACAACAAACTTCCTGGTATGAAAGGCCCTGCCTGTTCCATGTGAGACTCGCTGCTTCCTCTTGGATGGGATGTTCTGAATCTTCCTCCCTCCCTAACCCAGCTTTGATGCACCTCGGTGGAGTTCGATCTTAAAATCTTTAACAATCCTTCCCTGAATGCATGGATTGTGGCCTTGCCGCAGAACCAAAGTCTGCATCGTGTCCTGTTATAAATAGATTATTATTTATCGAGACCAGATTTCTAGCTCCTGTCAGAGCCTCCTTTTTCTTTCCTTCCCGTCCTGCTCCTGGTGGCCCCAGGGCAGGACACGGGCCTCCGCAGCCTATTGCCTTATGAATCTTCCTCAAGCACCCAATTATCCCGCTGCAGCCACGTGTCAGTGTCCTGACAGCTGGGAACCGCGCGCAGGCGGCCCAGGCACTGCCGTTTCCTCCCCGCATTTCCATTACCATGTGCGGGAGAAGAGGCACACACAATGAGAAGAGTTCATTAGGGATGCCACGGAGGTCAAAGACTGCTTGGAAGAAAAGGCGGAGGTGAAAATTAAAAAAAGAAAAGTGCCAGCAGCGTCCAGACAGGTGCTGGTGCCGCTCGGTTTTGAGAGCAAGCCTCCTCTCCCGGCCCTTGGAGCTCCTGGAGGAGGGCGCCCGCACTCAGACTGATTTTAATTGAGATCAATTTCACAAGTACCTTCTCCTGCAAAGTCCTTCAATTGATTGAAAACCAGATGAAGCTTTTGTAAGTGGTGACAGGTTTTTCTGTTGTCTTCCCCTTATTTCTCCCCAATATGATGATTTTCGGAACTGCGCGGGATTCTATGCTAAAGAAGACATCGGTTATTCTAGGCCAGTTTCAGCAAGTAGATTTAAAAAGAATTATTACTTGAGCTGCATTTTGTGAACCTAAACTCTTACCCCAATTATTTAGCAGCAGCAAACACTGATTAGTGAGTCAGAAACACAAAAGGGCCCAGAATTCGACCTGTGGCCTGGAAAGCAGCAACTCTAAAACCTCACTGACTCCGCGGGAGGACCACAGGACCAACACGGTGTCACTGGCTGACTGCATCTTAAAAGGTGTTTTCTACAATTAGTTAAAATTCAGGGACCGGATGTGAGAGCCACACTTACAGAGATGAGTACAAAGATCACTTGTGTTGTGATGTTAATATCATTTAATAACCAGGAACATCTCACATCCAGGTAGATATAAGACCTCCCTGTGGTTTATCTAACTTTATCTAAAACTCCACACTTGACAGACCTGTCACTATTTTTAAAAATTGCTAAATAAATCTTGTTTCCAGTAACAGGCAGAAAAAGGCCCCGAAAAAGAGAAAACTCTTTTTTACCCTCTTTACTAGAGGGTAACATACGGTGACCATGAACTTTTTTTGTACTGAATCCCCAATAATAAGTCAATTTCTATTGAAATGCATCATAATTGGTTTCAAGCTATACGACACAAAGGAGTGATTTATTGTAACTGTGCATGCAGGGTTGAAATACAACATGCTAAGGAAAATCATAGCTACTCTCAATCTAGAGAATTTCATGAACAATGAATGAGCAGACATGTTAGGGATGGCTCTAAAGTATGGGAAGTTTCTTTTTATAAAAGTACACTAAAATCGCCATATTTTAGTAAGTTATCATGCCCTTCAAATAATTATTGCAAGAATCAAGTGACATTATGTGGGTAAATTGTGAGATTTAATACCTGGCATACAGCAGGAGGGGTGCATGTATGCCTTTGTGTGAAACACACACACACACACCGGCACCTAGGTGGCTTAGTCTTTTAAGTGTCTGTCTTCGGCTAAGGTCATGATCCCTGAGTCCTGGGATTGAGTCCTGCATTGAGCTCCCTGCTTTGTGTGGAGCCTGCTTCTCCATCTCCCTCTGCCACTCCCACTGCTTACATGCTCGCTTGCTCTCTCTCTCTGTCAAATAAATAAATAAAATCTTTATACACACACACACACACACACACACACACACACACACACACACATATTCTACTTCTATTTGAAGACAATATATTTACTCCAACGAGGCTGCAATTGTTCAACTTGCAATTGTTTTGAATTCCCTCTGAATTATTTTCAGAGCCTTCAGCACATTCTCTTTAAAAAGATTTATGTAGTACTTAATATCTGCAAAGAACAATCTGATAGAGTAGAAAAACTTCCTGTGACAGTGGCCTTGATTTCTGAGCAGTGCTGTCATTCAGGAGTGAGGGTAATAAAAGAGTCTCAAACAAGCAATCCAAAATATATCATCTGAGGTCAAGACTGAGATCTACTCTATAAGATGAGGAGATAGTTGCTTGGGTAACTTCCTGCCTAAAGGCAACTCCAGAAGAGGAGTTGCAAGACTGAGGAATAACAGCTTCAGCAAAATAAACAGGTAGCTTCCAGATGACTACATTAAACCCAACACTTACTTTGCCATGTAGACTCTAGAGGTTCTGAAATACATATTTTTATTACTTTATAATGAAGCTTCATTCTTAAAAGTGACAAATATAGAGTCTGTAAATCTGAACAGCTAAAACAAATTAATAAATGTTTACTATATATATTTATAGGTTGGAGAAGAAGAAAGACAGTAGTAATTAGTGATTGCATAAAAGCAAGAAATTAGAAAAAGACTAGTTGAATTCTATGGAAGACTGGACTATGTCTTTTGTCATAGGAACCTGAGAGCTACAAGGAGTCTTAGAGACGATCTGGAGTTGTGGACCAGTTCTCCCATTTTCAAAGAAGAAACAAAGTTCAGAGAAATTAACTGCTTTGACTAACCACATACACTGAAAAGGAATGAAAAATTGATTCAAATATTATTCCACATTTCCACTATACTTTGTTGTTCTATAAAGGAGATTTACAGAAGCCAATTTTTTTAAAGAAAACTTTTATAAATACCCCTTTTAACACTGCCTTTGGAAATCTGATAGCAGTGTGTCTTCAGAACCAAGAAATCAATGACCTAAGACATTAGCCTTTTGGCATGGCTATTCCTAAGGGAGATCTCTGGACTTTAAGGAATCTCTAGACCCTGCTCTTTCTTATTCCACTCTTTATTCATGAGCCATTGCTTCAGGACTAATAGGACTTCTTGTGGACTATTTCCTACATGGGAGAGAATGTACTGAAAAGTCTGCTTATCCACTTATAAATTCTTTGTAATTTTATAAATTTATTATTGTCATTTGGGTTATACAGAAAAAAATACTCTTAGTCATCTATGGTCAAAATTAATTTCAAATTGTCTACACAATAAAACTTTTTGAAAAAAATGTAAGCACTGGGTGTTATATACAACTAATGAATCATTGACCACTACTTCAAAAACTCATGCTATGCTATATGCTGACTAATTGAACATAATAAAAAAGGAAAAAAAATAAACAAATATTCGCTACCATCACAACTATTTATAAATGTGATAATTCATTTTCCCTTTTTAATTTCTGTAACTGAAGTTTAAATCTGTATTAATTTATAAATAGCTAAGTAAATAAAGTTCTTCATTTAAAAAAGAGTCATAAATGTACCGAGAGAAATGTCACAAAGTGGAGTTTCATGCAGATAAGAGTTTTCATACTTGGAGAGTTATAATTTAGATTTCAAAAGATAAGTAATCCTAATTTTTCAAATAATCCCATTATTTTACTTGTTACTGTGAATATATCACATTTATTTATATTTTAATATGTCTCCAACAACATTTTGATTAAAAAGTACACCATGCATGCGTTTTTTGTTATGGAATGAGAAATTTTTTAAACAGAGCAATGTTTCAATGTTTTGTTTAAAAATAATTTTTCTAAGACAATATTTTAAGCCCCAACTTGCAGATCTCAAACAAAATATAACTATCAAGGAAACTGGATTCTCTTTCAAATCCCAACACTCCAGAGAGCACTTGATTTTCCAAACAGAGTAACTTTTTCAGAGAGGAAAAAAATGTGAAGATCTTAGATTTAATCTCACAAGCATTGCACAATGAATTTGCCACATCCCACCCCACAGACAGTTGTATTTCAGGAGAAAATGAAATCATCCACCATTTCTATTTCCTAGAAAGTCTTGTAGCATCAGGAAATGGAATTACTTTTGACAATAAATTATTGCTCTCCTAAAGCACCAAAATAGCTTCTCTCTTTCCAAAATTGCATTACTGCCACTTTTAATGTGTTACCATACAGAAACACTTGCAAAGACATGGGACTCTCTAGAAAAATAATACCCTTTTGTTTGCTTCTTTTTCGATTCCACTGAATTTGATAGGGGTAAGGAAAAAGAATTAACCCGAATAAGCATCTGATAGCTCCTATTCTTTATACACGTTGTCCTATTGAATCTCCCTACCAGCCAGTAGGGAATTATCACCACTTTGCACATAAAGATATTGCTAATCAGAGAGCTTAATTTGAGCTTTCCAAGGTAAGCAGCTGATGTGTTTTGGAGCTATATCTGAAGCCCATTCTGGGCTGACTCCATTTTAGTACAAACTAATTTAGAATAACAATATGGGAAATAGAGTTTTTCTTTAGTTTTCAGCAGTTTCCAAGCCAAACACCTTGTCTTTGAGACCTTGGTTCTAGGCTTGCACTCCTACTTACTGTCATGGTAGGCCTTACTGGCCCGGAGATGGAACCTGTTCTGCTCACCTTTCCTGCGGAGCCTCATTTTACCAATTCTTACTAGGACTGTCGACAAATTCCACCCCCTTCAACTCAAAGGCACAAAAACAAGGAGAGCATTACAAAGAAAGAGCCTATACCAAAAAACTTCAGGAGGAATGTGTACCTCCACTATTTAGTACACGAATCAGAGCAGAAAGAGTCTCAGGTTGGCCAGGATGACACCTTGAGCAAGCAGAACCTGCTGGTGCCTCACAAACTGTATCAAGTAGGCTTTTGACTAGGTTTCTCTTTGAAGAATGAAGTCAGAATTTCTACCTCTGGTGACCATAGATTATATAGACAAACTGTCCCACTCGAAACATTGTGGAAAGCTGGACACATACACACAAAGACACACATACATAATGTTTAACTATTGGGGAATTATTAAAACAGCAACAAGTTGGGGTGTAAAGTTCCAGAAACTAGGGAAGTAAGGATTTTTCCTTGAGGCATTTGAAGAGGGACTGAGAAGCCACAGGATGCTTCTACCAGTCTGAAAGAGCAGGAAAGCAGAAATTGGATTCTGAAATCTACTGGATTTCAGTTGGGAACTCCTGGAAGGTTCTACCAAAGAACAGATGAATGAGAAACATGTCAGCACTCACAGGGCTAAAGCCAATCTCCAGATTAACTCAACCCTCCTCTGGTTTAAAGTCATCCTCACCTGTCTCCATTGCTGCCTGAAATAAAAGCACATTCTCTTTGGATAAAGAGAACTATCATTGAGAATTTCAAGTTACCTCTATATTTTACTGTACTACGTATGGCACTAAATATTATCAAAAACATTCAGACATAAGACTGAATGAAGAAAAACTAGAGAATAGGGTTTAAAACCGTGCGTCTATATGTACCTATATGGATAAGGATATCCTTTCCAGACTTCATCCATGAATTCAGTGCAAACTCATTTAAAACTCCAGTGTGTTTATTTTTTATTAAATCAATAGGTTGATTCTAAAGTTTACATGGAATTAGAAAGGACCCAAAATAACCAAGAGTTACTGTGAAGAAAGAGTTATTGTACTGAATACCAAGACTTCTTAAAAAGGCATAGTAATTAAAAACATGCAGAACTCGGGGTGCCTGGGTGGCTCAGTTAGTTAAGCCACTGCCTTCAGCTCAGGTCATGATCCTGGAGTCCTGGGATCGAGTCCCACATCGGGCTCCCAGCCCCGTGGGGAGTCTGCTTTTCCCTCTGATCTTCTTCCCTCTCATGCTCTCTCTCACTCACTCTCTCTCAATAAATGAATAAAATATCTAAAAAAAAAAACCATGCAGAACTGGTTCAAGCATGTCAATAAAATACACCAATGGGCATAGTAGAGCAGAAAGAGATTTGTACCTTTATGGGATTATGATTTCTAAACAAAAGTGATATAGCACAGCAGTAGAGATAGGAAGACCTTCAAAAGGCTGGGTCAGGGGAGCCTGGGTGGCTCAGTTGGTTGAGCGACTGCCTTCAGCTCAGGTCATGATCCCGGAGACCCGGGATCAAGCCCCCACATCAGGCTGCCTGCTCGGCGGGAAGCCTGCTTCTCCCTCTCTCACTCCCCCTGCTTGTGTTCCCTCTCTGGCTGTGTTTCTCTCTGTCAAATAAATAAAATCTTAAAAAAAAAAAAAAAAAAAAGGCTGGGTCAACTGGATCTCCATATAGGGGGAAGTACATCTTGCCCTCTACCTTATCTCATCATAAAAATAATTCCATGTGATTATAACTCTAAATATGAAAGGCATTGTGACAATACAGCCTTAAGAAGATATAAAAGAGAATACCTATATGAAAGATTTCTTAGACAAAGAATAAAAAGCACTAACTGTAAAGGAAACATTTGATAAATGAGACATTACATTGAAAATGCCATAAAGTACTGAAGAGGCAAATCACAAAGTCACAGAAGATATCTGAAATATATAACCAAAGAAATATTAATTTCCAGAATATATAAGAATTCCTGTATTTTCAATAAGGGCAAAAGAGATGAGTAAATACTTTACAAAAGAGTACATCCATGTGACCAATAAATACAGTCTTCATTTTCCATGGTTCTAATTTCCATAATTTCAGCAGTCACCCAACACTGTAGATTTCAATAACCACAGTTCATCATCTCTAACTGCATTAAATTCAAACTTTGTGAGTAACCCTTTAGCCCACAAGTCATAGCTGTGAATAGTTGTGAGTCATGAGCAATAACCAATCACATCATTTCTTGCAAAGTCTTCACCCACAGACAGCAAAGCATGTGGTTGTTGCTTCCTTGTAGCCCAGTTCCAAACTCACACGATGCTTCACAAAAAATGAATAATCAAGAGAGGGAACTGGTCAGGGGGAAAAAAAGTCAAGTTAAAGGAAAACAAGAAGAGTGATAATACTGAAAGTAAAACTACAATTTAATGTAAGTGGAGCTGAAGAAATAACTGATCATGAGAATGTGGATATGACCACCATCGGAGGGACTCTATATATGCAGCCAGAGGAACTCTGAAGGCAAAGTCATCCACATAAATGGAGGAAGTGGTTGTAAAGTAAAGGATTAATATCTCCCAGAGGAAGCAAGTTAAAATACTTCATATTAAAAGACCTCTCGGAAATAGTTCACAACACCGGAAACATGAGGGGTAAACTACTAGAAGCTGATCCAAACTTAGAAAGGCAGTTCAATTGCCAAGGAATAGAGAAGCTGTTTATGCCACATTGTAAGCCACACAAGAAGGCAAGCAGCACTGTCCAAACCACTCTTATGCAGTTTTTTTAGAAATAAAGTACCTTAAATCTCAATGCTTCTTATATTTTAATTATAGTTATGAAATAAATTTGTTTTACTATTTTTTTTCATTCCCATATATATATATAACCCACAATAAGGACAGTTGTTTTTTAATATGTTAGCAAAAAATAAGTCCCAGAACAATGGTTATTTTCTCCATTGATCAGTAACAGAGTTTTGCACAATTTTATCTTACACAATTATGTTTACAGTCCTGCAATATTGTGCAAAGTAAGAACTGCTGTGTATAGGAAGAAAATGTTCCATTTTGTGAGTCACCTGGACAATGAAAAGACATCACTACACATGTACCAGAATGCATAAACCAGAAAAAGGATAGTGATGCTAAATGTTGGCCAGGATGCAAAGAAATCTGAATTCCTAGGCATTATTGATGAGAGGGAAAATTGGTTCAAAACATTTAGACTACCTTAGCAGCATCCACTAATATGTGTGAATATAAAAATTATTAGTAGTAGTAGTCATCGGGGGTAGTTCTGAAATGCTCTGGAAAATCCTGAGGTCTTTGAAATGCTCTCAAGGAGCCCATGAAATCAAACCTTCTAAAAAAATAATACTAAGACATTATGTGCCTTTTCCTCTGTTCTCATTATACTAATCATATAAAAGGGGTGGCTAGAAAACTTTGGGCACTTTAGCATGAATCAAGTGGCACCACAAAATTGTATGAGTTCTCTTGGTATGGCCCTCTGTCATGCACTCACTGAAGGTGAAAAGTAAGAATGACAAAGAGGGGAAAGAAGGGGAGGGGGGAGGAAGGGGAGGGAGGAAAGGAAGGGGAGGAAGGAGGTAAGGAGAGGAAAGAGGAAGGAGGAGGAGGAGGCAGAGGAGAAAGAGCAGAGAAACCAGGTTCACTTAAGAATGTCCTTAATCCGGTAATAAATTAGTGTGTAATGCATTTATGATTTTCTTTTTTTTTAAGATTTTTTTATTTATTCTTTTGACAGAGACACAATGAGAGAGGGAACACTAGCAGGTGTAGTGGGAGAGGGAGAACAGGCTTCCTGGAGACCAGGGAGCCCCAATGCAAGGTTCAATATGAGGGTCGATCCCAGGACCCTGGGACCATGACCTGAGCTGAAGGCAACATTTATGATTTTCAAATGAATATATGAATACAAGTTTAACGTATTTCTTTGTTTTAATTTCTAATACAGCAAATACCAATAGATGTAAGTGGCAGGATAAAAAGTCTTTAGATTCCTCCATGATAATATATTTTTTTATCAGGAAAAAGGGGTCCTGAGACCAAAAACATTTGAGAACCACTCAGGAACTGTAAGGTCTCTGATTACTTTGCAACTATCTCACTAATATATCAATGAACCCCTTTTTAAGTGCTTAAATCTTCTGAAGTAGTTAAAACATTCATTACTAAGTCAATTGTGCTTGTAGATTAACTCAGTGTTTCAAAATATATGAACAATATGGGCATACCAAGTGTTAGATCAACTCTAATAACTGGAAAGAAAAATAGTACATAAAAAAGTTCAAGTATAAAGAATACTGGACATAATTATCTGCCATTCTTATCATCTAATTCAAATCCTATTAATTTTGAGGTTAGAATTTTATAAACTTAATATGAAGCCAGGCTCTGGTTCTGATTTCTTAAAATATAGGCATTCATTAGAAATAACTTACATAGGATGGGCTTCCTCAAGTGTTAATCTGGAAATGAGAGCAAGGTCCTCTTTATCATACATAGAGTTATTGTCAATGCAATTGTAAGATGTAAGTGCAAAGTTTCTGGGTTCTATGAGGTGTGTGTAGAAGTTACTGGAGCTCAAGGGTAAATAAGATCTCTGGACCAATTCTGGACCAGTCAAAGCCCAGGGAGTCTTTCAATTCTAGCTAAGAAAGAATAACAGATATCACATTTACCTTTCCACTTGAAATACTACTAAAAAATTGGACAAAATACAGGAAACAATTCTCTAACACTGGACATTAAACAATGAAGGACATTAATCCCCATGAGATGAGAAGCAAACTAGATGAGCCCTGTAATTGTTACAGCTTCCTCTCTAGTGAGACTTTCCAGGCCATGACTCAAGGAGGGGAAACCCACACAGAGGTTGATGACTACCCTAAACTGAGATAAGAGTCCATTGAGGCAAAGGCAGCTAGAGTTTGCATTATACCAGGGTATAAAGACCACACAGGAAAAAGTAAAAACTTGGGAGATTTGCAGTGTACTCTTTAGCTGAGTACTGATTAGTGCATGCATGTGATAAAAACTACCCAAAGGCAAAAAAAATAAATAAACCTGCAAAGGAGTAGATGGAGCCTTCCTTAAGACTCACATAGAACTTGGAATAGATCCTGCTCCCACCAGCCAGAGTGGTACACCTCATAATCCATGGGGCATTGCATCCAGTGCTCAGCACTTATGCCTAAGTGCTGGGGTAAAATTATCTCTAGAATACACATTGGTGAGGTTCATGTTAATAAAGATTAAAAGAACTGAAAGTATTAAGCTGTTTCCAGGTAGCTTAATTGCATATCAGACCGAAACTCAAGATACTTATAAAGTAAAAAAAAATAAAAAATAAAAAAAAATAGGCAGCATATAAGGTAAAATACAAAATGTCTAGCATACAATAAAAAATTACTAGATATGCAAAGATGCAAGAAAATAGGACCCATTATTGAGGAATAAAATTAATCAAAATCAACACTGAAATTATATAGATGACAGAATAGGAGACAAAGACATTAAAAGCAATATAACTCTATTTGATATTATCAATAAGACAGGGGAGTGACTGAGTAGATTAAATAGAGACATGGAAGGCATAAAAAAACAGATAAAAACAAACCAAACATTTCATGATGAAAAAAACATAGTGCCTGAGATGAAAAACACACTGGATACAATTAACAGATTAGTTACTACAAAAGAAGAGGGAACTTAAAGACATAGCAATAGGAACTACACAAAATGTAAAAGATATAAGACAGATTTAAAAAGAAAAAGATAAAAGAAAAGAGTATCAGTAACTTTAAGCAACCTAACTTAAAAATGAATTTGTAGTTAAGAATCTTCCTACTAGGGGCGCCTGGGTGGCTCAGTTGGTTGAGCGACTGCCTTCGCTCAGGTCATGATCCCAGAGACCCTGGATAGAGTCCCACATTGGGCTCCCTGCTGGGCAGGAAGCCTGCTGCTCCCTCTCTCACTCCCCCTGCTTGTGTTCCCTCTCTGGCTGTGTTTCTATCTGTCAAATAAATAAAAAACTTAAAAAAAAAAAAAAAAGAATCTTCCTACTAAAAATAAATAAATAAAATGTCAAGCCCAAATGGCTTCACTGCTAGGTTACACTAAATATTTAAAGAAAGAAGTGATATCTATTTTATATCCAGTCTTCCAGATAATTGAAGAGTTGGGAATACTTCCAAATTCATTTCATAAGGCTAATATTACCCTAATAACAAAACCATAAAAAATAATTACAGGATGGGGTGCCTGGGTGCTCAGTTGGTTAAGTGACTGCCTTTGGCTTAGGTCATGATCCCGGAGTCCCAGGTTTGAGCCCCGCATCAGGCTCCCTGCTCTGTGGGAAGCCTACTTCTCCTCTCTCACTCCCCCTGCTTGTGTTCCCTCTCTTAGCTGTGTTTCTTTCTGTCAAATATATAAAATCTTTAAAAAAATAATAGTAACTACAGGAAAAGAAAACTACAAAACCGTATCCTTCATGAACACAGATGCAAAAATCTTTAACTAAAGTTAAGGTAACAAAATCCAGTAATATATAAAAATGATAATACAGCATGACCAAGTAGGGTTTATCTCAGGAATGCAAGATTGTTTTAACATTCAAATGTTATTCAATATAATTCACCATATTGACAAAGTAGAAAAGAAAAACCATAAGATCACACCAGGAGATTCAGAAAAAGTATTTGACAAAATCCAGTTACTATTTTTGATAAAGAATTTACACAAATGAAGAACAGAAGGAAAGTTCCTCAGCCTGATAAAGGGCATCTACTAAAACCTACAGCTAATATCATAATGATGAAAGACTGAATGCTTTCCACCTAAGATTAAGAACAAAGAAACAATGTCTTCTCTCACCATGTCTATTCACCATTATAATGGAGGTTCCAGATAGTGCAATATGCAAAAGAAAAAAAGAAGATCTCCAGATTGAAAAGAAAAGAGTATGACTATCATTATTTGCAGAGGCACATGTTTCTCTGTGCAAAAGTTTACAGGATAATAACAAGTCTACTAAAACTACTCTGTGAGTTTGGCAAGTTTGCAAAGTGCAAGATCAATATATAATGATCAACTACATTCCATAGATTAGCAATGATTGAACAACTGGAAATTGAGACTAAAAATGCCATTTATGATAGCATCAAAAATATGAAATTCTAGGTTTGGTTTGAGTCTTTTTTTGTTTTGTTTTGTTTTGTACATTCCACATATGAGAAACAGACTCTTAACTATAGAGAACAAACTAATGGTTACCAGAATGGAGGTGGGTAGGGGGATGAGTTAACAGCTGATGGGGATTAAGGAATGGACTTGGACTTGTTGTGATGAGCATCGGGTGTTGTATGGAAGTGTTGAATCACTGTACTGTATACCCAAAATTAATATTGCACTGTATGCTAACTAACTGGCATTTAACTTAAACCTTAAAAAAATAATTTAAAAAGATGAAACTCTAAGGAATGACTCTTACAAAATATGGGCAAGACATACTCAATTAAAACTATAAAATATTGTTGAGAGGATGTGAAGAATGGAATAGAAAGATGGTATGGATTAGAAGACTTAACTATATCGCTAAGATACCAATTCTTCCCAAATCGATCTGTGGATTCTCTGCAATATCAATTAAAATTTATATGAAAATGCAAAGGACTTAGAAAATCCAAATCACCCTGAAAAAGCAGTTATACTATCTGATTTCAAGATTTATTATAAATTTACAGTGGTCAAGGTAGTATGGTATTATCATCAAGATAGACAAATAAAATAATGGAACAAAATAGAGGGTCTAGAAATGAACCCAGAGTACATGGTCAACTGACTTTTGAAAAAGATTCAAAAGCATTTCCATAAAGAAAAAAATTTTTTTCAAAAAAACAGTGCAGAAACAATTGTATATCCATATGCAAAAAAATGTTTTGGCTATTTTACAAGATATTCAATTATTAATTTAAAATAAAATTTCATAGAGAAAACATAGGAAAATATCTATTTTAGGTTCAGCAAAGATTTCTTAGGTCTGATACCAAAAGGATGATCAACAACAATAGCAAAATAAATTGGACTTCATCAAAACTAAGAACTCTTAGGCAACATGACAAGTCTAGAACTAACATCGTATCAATGGTGAAAAGTTCAGAGCTCTTCTAAGATCAGGCATAAGACAAGGATGTCCACTTTCACCACTCTCGTGCAACATAGTATTGGAAGTCCAAGCAAGAGCAATTAGGGAAGAAAAAGAAATAAAAGTCACCCAAACTGGAAAGGAAGAAGTAAAACTGTTCACTACTTGCAGATGATATAATGTTATACATAGAAAACCCTAGAGTATCAGAAAACTTTCAGAACTAATAAATGAATTTGGTAATGTTGCAGGATACAAAATCCATACGCAAAAATCTGTTGTGTTTCCATACACTAATAAAAACCTATCAGAAAGAGAAATTAAGAACACAATCCCATTTATAATTGCATTGAAAAGAATAAAATTCCTAGAAGTCAATTTAACCAAGGAAGTATACTGAAGAGTACAGCATGTTAAGGAAAGAAAGTGAAGAAGATATAAATAAATGGGAAAATATTCCATGTTCACAGATTTGAAGACTTAATACTGTTAAAATGTCCATACTACCCAAAACAATCCATAGGTTCAATACAATCCATATCAAAATTCCAAAGGATTTTTCACAGAACCAGAAAAAACAAACCTAAAACATGTATGGAACCATAGAAGACCTTAAATAGCCAAAGCAATCTTGAGAAAGAACAAAGCTGGAGATATCACACTTCTTGATTTCAAACTATATTACAAAGCTGTAGTATTAAATACTATAGTATGATACTTACATACAAACAGACACATAGATCAATGGAACAGAACAGAGCCAGAAATAAATGCCACTTATGATTAACTTATGATTAACTTATGACAAGGGGCCAAGAATATACAATGGGGAAATAATAGTCTCTTCCATAAGTGGTGTTGGGATAACTGGGCAACCACCTGTGAAAGAAAAGAGGGAAGGAAAGAAGGAAAGAAGGAAAAAGGGAAGGAAGGAAGGAATAGAGGGAAGGAGGGGAAGAGAGAGGAAGAGAGAGGGAGGAAGGGAGAAAGAGAAACTTGACCACTGTCTTACACCATAAACCAAAATTAGCTCAACACAGATTGAAGACTTGAACATAAGACCTATAAAACTCCTAGAAGAAAACATAGGCAGTAAGCATCCTGACATAGGTCTTGGTGATGTTTGTTTTTAAATTGACAACAAAAATAAAAGCAAGAGAAGAAAAAATCAACAACTGCTAATTTGGTAGGAATGCACCAAACTAAAAAGCTCTGCACAGCAAAAGAAACCATCAACAAAATAAAAAGGCAACCTACTGAATGGGCAAATCATATTGCAAATCCTATATCTGATATGAGGTCAATATCCAAAATATATAAAGAACTCACACAACTCAATACAAATAAAATTAAAAACAACAACAAAAACCCAGTAAGATTTAAAAATAGGCAAAAGGTGGGGGCGCCTGGGTGGCTCAGTTGGTTGGGCGACTGCCTTCAGTTCAGGTCATGATCCCGGAGACCCGGGATCGAGTCCCACATCGGGCTCCCTGCTCCGCAGGAAGCCTGCTTCTCCCTTTCTCACTCCCCTTGCTCGTGTTCCTCTCTGGCTGTGTTTCTCTCTGTCAAATAAAATCTTTAAAAAAAAATAGGCAAAATGTCTAAATAGTCATTTTTCCAGGAAAGACATACAGATGGCCAAAAGGTATATGAAAATATGTTCCACATCACTGATAATCAGGGATGTGCAAATCAAAACCACAATGATAGATTACTTCACACCTGTGAGAATGATTATTATCAAAAAGACAAAAAATTACAAGTCTTGGAGACAGTGTGAAGGAAAGAGAGATCTTGTGCATTGTTGGTGGGAATGCAAACTGGTACAGCCACTATGGAAACCAACAGAGAGGTACCTCAAAAAAATAAAAATAGAAGTCCTAAGTATTTATCCAAAGAAAATTAAAACATTAACAAAAGAAGATATATATCTCCATGTTCATTGCAACATTATTTACAATGGTCAAGATAAGGACACAATCTAAATAACCATTGATGGTTAAATGGCTAAAAAATGGTGATATATATATATATATATATATATATATGTATATATATATAGATATACACAGAAGTATACAGAGAAAGTTATATTATTCAGCCATAAAAAGGAATGAAATATTGCCATTTGCAACAATATGCATGGATCTTGAGGACATTATGCTAAGTGAAGTAAATCAGAAGAAAACAAATACCATATTATTTCTCTTATAGGTTGGTTGGGGTGAGGGAAAAGAGGTTGGTGGTTGCCAGGAGAGGGGGACGAAGTGTAGGAGAAATGGATGAAAGGGGTCAAAAGGTAGAAAAATATAAAATAAAATAATAATTTTGTACATTGGTTACCTGTTGAAATGACAGTTCTTGGTGAATACTGGGTTAAATAAAAAATATTATTAAAATCGAATCTTCAAAACTATCAGAAGATAGTGTAAGAAATGTCTCTATGATATTTCTTGGGAGAGATTTCTTAAACTGACACAAAAAGTACAAACTATAAAGGATTATGAAATCATACTGTATGAGAATTATAAAGGTCTGTAAAACTAAACAAGTTAAAACAAGTGACACACTGGAAGTATATATTTATAAGATATAAAACAAAGGATCAGTATCTTGAATATACAAAAAAAGTTTAAATGGCTAAAAAAGTAATGGATCTAATAGAAAAATGAGTTGAGGATGTTAACTGACAATGAGCAGAAATAAATGAATCAATAAACAGATTTCTATCCAATTATATAAAGAAAATGTTACTTCTTCATCCCACATAATTAACTCAGTCTTCCTTATGAGCCTCCACCTTAGTGGTATGGGTGACTGGAGGCTGGGAATGGGGAATGTGGGCACAATAAACTTCCCAGATAAGTGAAACTTGACATACTTTTTTTGTTCTAATTCATCTTCAGCTAAAATGCTCCCCAACCCCCCCCAAAAAGACCCTGACTGTCAAAGGAAGAATAGATATTTGATTCACTACTCTTAATAAGGCAAGAAATAAGACAGAACATTTCAGAAAGATTTTCAACATTAGCTGAAACCTTCATTTCAACCAACTGATTAAAGGAACTAGAATCCAGATTACTTGAGAACTCTTATTAAACTATTACCTCATCTGTAAAATGAAAAAGTTCTATTAGAAAATTCATTCACTTATTTAGCAAAGACTTATTTACTGTCAAATTTGTTTCAAATGCTATATTTTAGAAGCACAGATATGAACAAAACTAAGTCCTTACACTCATATTGCCTACAGGTGCTGGGAGTAAGAAAAAAGAAAAAAAAAGAAAGAAAAGAAACCTGTTTTTAGAAACTCATTATGAGATTGAAAAGCCATAGACTGGGGGGAAAATGTGCAAATCTTACATCTGCTAAAAGACTCTAATTCATAATACATAAATAACTCAAAACCCAATGACAAGAAAACAACCTAAATTAAAAATGGACAAAATATTTCAACAGACTCTTCAGATATCAATACAAATATTTGCACAAAGATATTTTCAACGTCATTACCCATTAGGAAAATACAAATAAAAATACAATGACATTCTACTACAAACCTATTTAAGTCTCTAAACTAAAAAAGTCTGACCATATCAAGTGTTGGTTAAGCTGTGAAGCAACTGGAATTCTTCCCCACTGCCAATGGGAATATAAAATGGCACCGTCACTTGGGAAAATAGTCCAATATGATTTTTTTTCTTTTTAAAATTTATTTATTTATTTATTTGAAGTGGGGAGGACAAAGGAGGAGGGAGTAGGATAAGCAGACATGACGCTAAGCATGTAGTCCTACAGAAGACTTGATCTCAAGGCCCTAAGATCATGACCTAAGCCAAAACTAAGAGTCAGATGCTTAACTGACTGATCCACACAGGTACCCCAATCCAGCAGTTTTTTAAGAAGCTGTCTATATCTCCACTATTTGATCTACCCATTCTACTCCTAGAGCAGCTGGTCTTACAACTCCGTGTACAAAAATGTTCACAGCAGTTTTATTTGCAATAACCAAACAACCCAAACACCCATCAACAGGTGAATGGATAAGCAAAGTTTATTTATATAGCCATATAATTGCAGTATTGATAGACCATACAATAGCATTGGTGAATACAGTGTTCACCAATAAAAAGTAATAGACTATTGATACATGCAATAACAAACTTTTAGTGGTGATGGCTATTTTCATTAGCTGGATATGGTGAAAGTCTCATGAGTGAATACATATGTCACAACAAACTACTGAAAAAAAAGAGTCAAAGGAAAAAACATTTAAAAAAAACTTTCAAAGATCTTTTTCAAAAAAGATTTTTATTTATTTACATGAGCAAGAGAGTGTGTGCACGTATCAGGAGGAAGAGAGGGAGAGGAGGGACAAGCAGGCTTTGGGTTGAGTGCTCAATCCCATGACCTTGAGATCATGACCTGAGCGGAAATCAAGAGTCAGA
Source organism: Spilogale gracilis (assembly GCA_004023965.1). Taxonomy (NCBI): domain Eukaryota; kingdom Metazoa; phylum Chordata; class Mammalia; order Carnivora; family Mephitidae; genus Spilogale; species Spilogale gracilis. Next base: position 49,155 of record PITA01005548.1, on the reverse strand, counting down.
TGCTTAACAGACTGAGCCACCCAGTAGGCCCTAGATTCTTAATTATAGAGAACAATTTGATAGTTTCCAGAGAGGAGGTGAGGCGATGCAGGAAATAGGTGATGGGGATTAAGGAGCACACTTGTGATGAGCACCGAGTGACGAATGAAAGTGTTACATTACTGGACTGTACATACACCCAAAACTAGTATAACACTATATACCAACTAACTGGAATTAAAATGACAACTTAAAGTAAAAATAAGTAATAACTTAAACAGTTGTATACTCTAAATATGGGCAGTTTATCATACATCTTATATTTCTTTAAAAGTTTAAGAAAGTTCAGACACCAGTGTGAGGAGAACCCCTTCCATAAACTCCCATTTCTCGTGCTGCTCTTTATGGGGTTCTTTCTACCTGTCAGAATGTCCTTATGTAGATTTTAACTTTAAGTGTTTCAGTTTGAATAAGATTGTTGATAAGGACAAGGAACAGGTACAGATTAGGTCTTGGGTCTGTCTACTAGAAAAGAGAGCTTTGATGGGCTTTAAAAAAACAAAAATAAAAACCTGAAAAAGGAAGAAAATCATCCTGATTTATTACTCATGTTACAGCGAGCGATCTGGCAAGAAACAAAACCAGCAGTTAATCTGCCAAGCAGAAAAAATGCAATCCCTTTGTTGGTTGTTATGAAGCATTCGGCTGTTTTATGGTGGGAGTCTATCAAATTCAACACATTTTACATGATTGCAAATTCCTTAAAATAAGAAGATGCTGTAACAGTGTAACAATGAGGGACTGTGATACTTTGCAATAACAAATTTGGCCATTCTTTGTAAAATATACTGTTTTATTTTTAATAGTAATGACACAAATTGCTTTCAATGTTACTTTAATATAAATGAATATGTGAGCTTTAATGGGCCTATGAAAAGATAAGAATTGCCTTCTTTCAGAAATGTAAGTCAGGCATGTAAAGTAACGAGCGAAGACAATCTTATGGATAAAATGTATCTATAAATATCTATGATAATTGATTATAAATTACACATTACTCTGCCCCCACCTCTGCCCTTAACCAAAGATGTAGGATGAGAACAGATTGTACCATTCTTTATCTTTTCTGCATAAGCTCTGTTAAATGCAACCCTAAATGGAGCAGCTATTTTCAGGGGTAATATAAGATGACACTTGGGACATGTCTAGAGTGTGTTTCAATTATCGGGAAGTAGCCTCGCCTGGAAGTGGCTTCCTCACTTACTCTTTGGTTGGGTCTATAAGGTGACCATTTATAATACTCCTTACTAGCTATGACTGACCCACCCATAGACTCCTGCCCTCCTCAGGACTGATGTCCCTGTGGCCTTACCCGCAGGTCCCTGCTTCTCCTTGATCTGGATACCATCCCTGCCTCCACCACGATGTCATCCTGACCCAGAGCTCTTGTGATGCTCATCCCATCCCATGGTTGCCTCTCTGAGTGCTTCACCTGCTGTAGGCCTACTGAATCAAATTTCTCTTGTGTTTTCTCACATTCAACGTGACTTCATTTTTCTCAAGCTAAAAACCTCATCCTCAAAATCTTCCTGGTGCAGCTCTTCTTTCTCCAATGCTCTCCTGCTGTCTTGTGCCTAACTCCTGCTTCCAACCATTGCCCCCAGTTCACCCACTGTTCCTCCATGGAAGTTTAAGGCACTGGCAGCACCATTCTCTCCCCTTCCTCCACCTTACTCACAAACCTCCTTTCTCTGCTGTCATTCTCAGTACCTGCCTCACCATCTGGGAGAAAAGCTTCCCCAACACCCGGGTCTTCCCAAGGTTGCCTAACCGGGTCTATCACAGGCAAGGCCAGGTTCACCTCACGTCCACACATGAACTTTGAAAGTGTCCTTCCCAAGGATTCGGAAATAGCCCCTGCTAATCACAGTTGACTGTCCGCCCTCCCTTCACTTTCCTACTACTTCCTGCTGCTAACCTGAGCACAGAGTCAGTGTGGTTAATATGATCTATGGTCACAATCAAAACAATGAAGATCGGGGCGCCTGGGTGGCTCAGTTGGTTAAGCGACTGCCTTCGGCTCAGGTCATGATCCCGGAGACCCAGGATCGAGCCCCACATCGGGCTCCCTGTTCGGCGGGAAGCCTGCTTCTCCCTCCCTCACTCCCTCTGCTTGTGTTCCCTCTCTGGCGGTGTTTCTCTCTGTCAAATAAATAAAATCTTTAATAAGAAAAAAAAAACAATGAAGATGAAGATATCTAGTTATCTGGACTGAAAGGTTGACATCGTGAGCAGCTCTGAAGATCTGGCTTATAAGCTAAAGTCATAAAATTCAGGAAAACAGCCGCTGTCTTTAAGAAAGAAAATCCTCCTTCTGATTTAGCAAAGCAAGTCCATCTATATGCTAATTTGAATTTTTATCAGGCCCTTCACCATCTGGCTACAACTTCCTTCATTTCCTACTCCCACACTTTCGCCCTCAATCCCCCATCCCTTCCTATCTCCTTAACCCTGCCTCTCCAGACTCGCCTAGCTGGCTCCCCTCCCTAGGCACGTTGTACCTCTGTTCATGGTCATCTCTCTACCAGAAGGCTGGATCTCCTTTTGGAAATTTCTCTCTTTGCTTTCATCAGATTTAAATGTTACTTTCTCTTTGAATCTTTCTCAGATCTCTCAGGAGTTTTCACTCTTAATATTCCATGTATTGAGTGCCTGTTACATGCTAAGCACATTCTAAGATCTAGAGGTTCATCAATAAAGAGATGAAAATCACTGTCCTCCTGGAACTTACCTTCCACTGAGACAAAACTGATAATAAAAGTTATGTTATGTTATTTACTAATAGCGTACTCTGTTAATGTGTACTACAAAGCAGGCTTGAAGAATGAGTGCTAAGAGTTAGAAAAGGAACTGCAATATTAAAACAGGGTGGTCTGAGCTGGCCCCACTGAGGGGATAAGCTTTGGACAAAACTCCAAAGGATATGAGAAGGGGGCCTGCAGTTGAAGGACAGCAAGATCGGGTTCACCATGAATATCTTGATGTGCAAAGTTGGACTGGGAATTCTGTGAGGATAGGGACTATTTCTTATGGATGTTTGTGCCTCCAGTTTCCAGAAGGGTTGCTGGCCATCTTTTAGGGGTTGAAAATTGATGTTGGAATTTAAATGAATACCTACAGCATGCTCTGTTTCTCTGTGTCTGGGTACATTTCACATTTTCAGGTGACTTCTCAGAGGTTAATGTTAGGAATAGGCAACTGAGTGAAAGATGACAAACTTTAATTACCATGAAAGCAACACACCCCATGCTTTCAGCACTTGTTGTAAAATAAACAGTGCAAAGGTAACTGTCCTTTGTTTGATATATTGAACCTTAAAGCTAAATTCTTGGCCTTCACCAACATATTCACAAGTGTCTAATAAAATGCAAAGGAAATTTATTTCTTGTACACGGCATTTCATCAATGTCAAGGACCAAAAGTTTCAGGCACTGCCTTATCCTTGAACTAGAGCGATGCCCTGCAACACTGTATTAATGGAAAATCACTGAGTGCAGTTTGAATGGATTCCGGGAAGGTAACACTTTCCCCCTTTTATAAAAACATCCTAAATTCTATGGTTAAATGATAGGTCTGAGCCAATAAATGGCTACGATACTTAACGAATGCAGCAAATTAAAGTGAGACCTTAATGACATAGGTCATGAGTAAGTCTCAACCAAAACACATCACAAGCCAGTGACCCATTCATATGACAACCACTCCAAACACAAAACCCCCATGGAGTGAGTTAGTGACGCACAGGAAGACACAAAGGAAAGTTTTATCCCTACTAAGGTGACATAATTGAAGAGTTAAGACTATCTCTAGAATATCTGCATCAATTACATTGTTGGGGAAGCAGTCACATTTTATAATGTGAATGTGCATTGTGCACTCACTTGGCAAGATGACCTCAACAGGGAGGCAGACAGAGCATACACACAGAACGGGTCTTTCACCTTCCAGAACTTGTGGTTATGACTCTAAAGGAAGCCTCTGAACATAGACTGGAACCATACTTCCATTGTAATTAAAGCTTTTAGTCTCCTTGTTACAATGACAGATTACTCACAGAACGTGAGAGAAGAAGAATGTTTAATGTAGGATATCTATATTACTCTCTGAATATAATAGTTTTTGTATAAACATTATGGTTTTTACATCTTTGAGCATTTTTGTCAAAGTGGTGGGCAATACATAAGTGTCTTTCTACAAGCTAATCAATTAGCAGAGGCTGGCCAGATCACTGCACTGGGAAGAATGTCCACCAAATCTGCTCTCAGCAGGCAGGACTGCTGTGATCAATTATTAATGTCTGCCTCGGGCAAGGGTTAATGTTATCACATATGCTATTCCTGGTTTCAAGGATGATAATACATTATTGCATAAAGCACACATGGTGACAGAGGAGAAAATCCAGCTTGAGACCTGAACAGAAGGAAGAACCTGGAAGGAACAGAGTAGGCAATTGTTTTGTCCAGCTCTCCCTCCTCACTTGCAGCTTCTCCTTTGCCTGAAATCTTGCATCTATGTTTTTGCTCTTTTGTTTCAATAAGGCAGGTAGTTCCTTTACTGAGCACAAACTAGCTATCAACCTCTCAGGACATGAAACAATGAGAGAATGATGCTGTATCTGTTGAGGTTCCATTAAGAAAGCAAAATCTATTCTAAATATTTTATGCAGGAAGAGATTTTATGCAGGGTTCGGTAACAGAGTTCGGCAATGTTAGATGGTCATGTGCATTGGGTGCGGAGCCACTCTGAGCTCTCCCAAAACCCAGGTTAGCAGACATTGGAGACCTGGATGTAGAGATCACTCATCAGATGTTTAACGAGGAAATTGTGAATGTGAGTACGTGCTAGGTGTAGAGTATTTGTGTTACTACTCTTGGCTTTCAGGTTGGTGTTCAGAAGTGTGAAAGGTGGATGGAAAGAGGTGAACTTTAAGCCTGAGAGAGAACTGATGAGCTGCAGCTGGACCCTGGCCTTGCACAGTGGTTCCCAGGGTCATTTCCTGCTACGCTGGGCAGCCTGGGTGTCCTTGCAATCCTCCGGCCCCTGATGTGCTCCACCTCCATTATCCAGGATAAGCTTACACCGTCCTGCATTTCCTACCAGAGTCTGTTCAAAGACCTGTGGGGCTACATAGAACTTAATAAAATGACTGTATCATAGCCACTGTCCCCTTTATTCCCTCCTCCACAAAAAGGACATAAAAGAATAATTTTCAGTTTTCATTTACAGCACAACTTTCTATCATTAGTGCACATTGAATAATTGTGATTAAACACTTATTTAAACTACTGTTAACCTTTCCTAATAATTCTAGAGTTTAAAGTGACCTTGTACAATATAACCACTTTTATTCCTTGTCCAGATACCAAAGACCTCATCATGCTTTTTTTTTTCCCCCTGGAAAACTGACCTCCATTTTTTTAAAAAAATCCTGTTGCTACATAGATTAAAGTCTCCTTTTCCATCTCTCATTTGTGTCACTCTTGCTGAGTGCCCTAGATTTAGGTGAATTTCACTTGCAATCCCATCACTGAGAAATTGATGCTTATGATTTTTCTCTAAAAACTGTTTTTCCTGTAGACTTTTAAATAATTAATCACACTCAAGATATTTCTGTAAGAGTCTGGACAAGATAAGAATAACCAGGATTATGGTTACTATTTAACATTGTGCTAGGAGTTCTGCCCAATGAGATAATACAAAATAATAATAATGAAGGGGGCATAATTGTAAGAAGAGAAGAAGCAAAGGTATTATTCACTTTAAAAAATATGAGACAAAAATAAAATCATGGTACACGATTTGGTCCAGCAATAGAAAAAGTTAAACAGTTTGATAATGTAAATAGTGGCTATTGGTTTAAAAAAAAATGAATTGCATGTTATTTGGGAGGAAAGTGGGAATACAGGAGAGGAGTTTAATTTGGAGTTGAATTTTCCTCCAGAAAATCAGAGAAGCTGATATATCAAGAAAGGTAAGCATAATCAGGACATTTAGAAATATAAAGAAAAATGCCAAGAAAAAAACTTATCAAAAATTGCTTAAAGTGGTAGCTATTGGGTAGGGGACATGAGGTGAAAGGGCTATGATACACACATTAATTCTTCTTCATTATTAGCTCTTCAGAGTTCTTTGCTATGAATTTATTTAACTATTACACATGTATCTTGTGTAAAAATAAATAATGATTATCCATACAATGAAATGGTATGCAGTTACTCAAAACAAAGGGTACATGCCTATGTATTAATGTGAATAATAATCTAACATATGGTAAGTGAAAAAATATTCATGTTGCTGACTTTTTAAAAGAGATAGAGAAGAATTTTCTCTTTTTACTTTATATATTTAGACGGAAATGTTTACTACAACATATATTATTTTGTAATTAAAAAAATAAGAATGTCTTAAGCCAAGAAAATTCACTGAACAGCTGCTGAAATTAGTGAAAGTGTCTAGAACAAGGACAACAAAGACAGTAGCTTTCCTACGTGTCTTCAATAATCATTAGAACATGCAATATGAAAATGTCCCATTCACAATGGTGACAAAAAGTATAAAATACTAGCAATAAGACATTGTACATAATAACAAATGTACATAAGCTGTAACATTTTATAGAAAGCTACAAATGAAAACATGTAAGTGGAGAGGTTAACCATGTTCCTGGTTGGAAAATTCAATACTGTAAACCCATAAACTCTCCTGAAATTAATTTATAGATTCAATGCAGACTGCAACAAAAACCCCAATGGATTTTCTATGGAACTTGTCCAGCTGATTCTCAAATCCATCTGGAAGAGTAAATGTGCAAAATTAGCAAAGATAGTTCTGAAAAATAAAAATAAAAAGGGTTTTGCTTTGCTAGTTATCAAATGTACTATAAATTTCTAGTAATTTTGAAAACTGTGGCATCAGAGCAAGAATGAACAAGATGAATGGAAATGGGAAAAAGATAAACAAGCAATTCACACTTACACAGTCTGATGGACACATGAAAATATATTAAATTTTCTGATTGTAGGAGAAATAACAATTAAGCAATGAGCTACCTGTTGCCCAATTTGTTGGAAATATTAAGAAAAAACTCAATACCATCCAATTCTGGAAGATACATAGGGAAACTATGTCCCCATATGCTATTGTTGTGAGCAACCTGTTGCAGCCATTCGGGGGACAATTTGGCAGGAAATCTACATATTAAATATGCTTAGTCCTTGACGCAGAAATTCTATTTCTAGAACTCTACCCTGGAGTTTTATTCATACATGTGCAAAAAGATACATATATGGTAGAGTCGACAAAAAAATCTGGAAATTACTTAAATGTCAATTGTTATGTTAAAGATTATGAACTCTGTAGCCATAAAAACAATGCGATAGAGCCTTATGTATCATATGGGCAGATATCCCAAGGTATACTTGATACTGAAAGTGGCAAAAGCAAATTGCAGAACATTATGTATAGCAAAATACAAGTAATTTATTATCTATATATGTATGTACATGTGTACATAGGAAAAGGTTTGCAAAAATACACATAAAATGTTTAACAAAAGTTTATTCTGAAAAGGAAAGTGAGAGTAGGGTAGGACAAAGGCTGAAATTCACATTTTCTTCATATATTCTAGTATAAGATTTTTTTTTTTTTTTACTTAGGGCAGAAATGTTTGCATCCATTTGTAATTAAATATATTTTAATAGTACAATGTTAAGTGTATTGTAAACCAATCTACCAAAGAAGAAAAGCCTATGGCAGGTATATGTTTATCATTTCGTATTTAAATTGAAACTTTTTTTTCACCTAAGTTTTTTGTAAGAGAAAAATTATAGGTAGTACAGAATTGAAAATTAAATGTTTATTTTTCAGTGTTATCATTAACTTTTATTTTCCCTTTTTTTCTCCACTATGATATTTAAAGTATGTGTGGAAAAGCATAGGGAGAGAGAAGAAAGAAATAAGGGCTACTTGAGTAATTCCATAAGATGTGCATAAAGCCCAATTGTATTCTCATTGCAATGAAGTGGCTAGTCGTCTCTTCCTACCTCAGACTGGTGGAAAACAGTGGCCTTGAAAGCAGGCTTTGGGTTGTGGTAACACAGAAAGATGGGAATTTGTGTTGGTGTAGGTCCTCATGCTTGGAAAACACCTGCAGTCTTCCTCGCACATGCGCACGCACACACAGAGAGACGTACACCCACACGTGCACAAGCGGCAAGAGGCAGACGAGACCAGACTGCCTACTCAGCTTTTTCTTTATACCCCTTTTAGATTTTGCCATAAAGATGTTCCAGACCAGGCTTTGCCACTATTTCTTCCCTATTACATGCCAACACCTTTTTGTAAAACTGCAAATCGCCATACAAATTGTTAGATGTGATTATTACCAGTTTCTGCAAATTACTTTTTAATGCCTTTCTTCCTTTCCCTAATCAACCCCTTGCCATAAAAATAAATAAATGTCAAGAATTTAAATTAAACAACGCCCCCCCCCCCCAGCACCACCTCATGTGTCCTATGTGCAAAACCCTGCACAATACGCTGTGGAAAAACACAAGCCAAGTAAGACACAGGCCTCACTCTCTAAAAGCCCTCATGATGTCACGGAGAGGACAGTATGTCAACAACCTCTTTACGATCAGGCTGAATCCCATAAAGGCTTTAATAGCAGGGCAGCTCACGGGGAGGAGGGTGATTTCTAACCTGATGGACTCCAGAAGGCTTCATGTGGAAAATGACATGTCATCTAGGCCATGAAAAAAATGGAGGAGAAGGATATTCCAAGAAGGATCTATGTGACAAAAGGCTTAAGGATGAGCACTGCCAGAATGTGGTGGTGAAGCATGATGTGGAGGGAAAGGCAAAGGGAAAAGGAAGAAGACAGAACTGGGAATCCCTCCTTAAAATGAAAGCTGGAGTGCAAGTTCTCAACAGCAGCCCAGTAAATGTCTCCTCTTATTTGAGGATTCTCCCTCCTCCTCCTCCTCCTCCTCCTCCTCCTCCTCCTTCTTTTTTTGGCTTAGACTTTGTCTGTGGGAGCTATGTAATATGAAGACTTCACTGTATTTCACTGCATTTGCATTTGCTAGGTTGGGCATTTTAAATCAAAAAAAGAAAAAAAAAAAAGAAAAAAGAAAAAACAAAAACCGGTTATTCCCAAAGCACTTCATTTGTAATCTGGTCCCAAAAAGAAAGGTGATTCCAGCCTCAGACCCAGAGGGAGAGTGTGGCTGCTTGGGGCAACCAAGGGAGAAGGTGTCAGTCCCCCTGAGCTTTCCAAAGCAGCTGGTGGCACAGGAGAGGGGAAGCGGGCTTCCCTGATGGGCGCTCAGGAGGAGTAGAGCTTTCAACAGCCAAGCGGAAAGCAGAAACGGGGATATACCCGATTCTAATGGGCCAGACTCTGAATAAAGTCATCTGGGGACTCTCTGGGAAGCATTTTTATTCAAAGTCCTATTCGCAAAGTACACATACGCATCCCAATGAGCGGGTACAAACATGTCCCATGCAACTCCTTGTTTTAAGGCTGAGTAAGACAAATTTATTGACTTCTATGTAGTGAAACTAAAAATTAAAAACACACACTCACAGAAAGTAATAAGATCTTAAACAGGGGAAAACAGCAATCCTTTCATAGTCTTTGCTTAAATAAGCAGTCCAGGAGGGCAAAAACATCATGGAATGCTAAAAATCATTTAACTGTTAATTTCAAAGACTTCCCCCAAAAAGGACCTAAGAACTATCTTATGGGATTCTCCAAAGGAATAATTTCACACTAGAGACATCTCTTTCATTGAAAGATGCTATCATATCAAGGACTGTCTCGGCAAAAATTATGTCAGGTGACATTTCAGGGACCGCAGCTGTGGAAATGGTTTCTGTGGCTGGTTGAAGGGGCTGACTCCAAAGGCAGTGGGAAGTCACCCACTAATTATATCCTGCCTGAATCCTGACCATGAGTTGATTGGTGAAAGGTACACAGTAGGAATTCTGCGAGCACTGGTTGGCAGCTTGATCTTCATTCATCTGATGTCCATTCTTTCTGAACAGGGTTCTTTTTCCTCTTCTGATTATAAAAATACTTTGTCATCAAGGGTAAATTTTTATAAGGTACCAAAACATTCAGAAAGGGAAAGAAAACTCACCCATAATCGTGCCATGCAAACATACCAACTTCTTACATTCAGGTTTCTCTCTTTTTTTCCCCCTATATTATTCCAGCACTTTGAAAACATCAATTTGTAAGATACATCACAGGCTGTATCTGACTGACTGATATATATATGAAAGAGACCTATCCATGTGAAAGGAAAAAAGCAGCACCCTGGAATAATCATATAGACTACATTAAGCTATGTTTGCAGATTCAGTTGCTTGAATTTTATCTCCAAATGCAATAAAAGCAATACAGTAGAAAATACAATAAAAACATTCTTTTAGGAGAAGATATTCATTACCAGAACCATGTTCCACGGTAACAGTGCAAATGCCCATTCTAGTTAAACAAGGTTGAGTGATTCCCCACTTGCTTCTCTACAATCTTGGGACACGATAAAGAAATTGCTACCTAAGTAGATTTTATAAAGGTTACAGTAGGCCAAACTCAGAGAACAAAGGGGATAAAAAGCAATAATATTCAAGGCGGTAATGGAAAGTAACATAATTTAATTTCACCAGCAGATGCTTGTGTGGTGCTGTTTTACCATTTTTAGGATTTAGGAATTTCTGATTACAAAAAAGAAAGAGAGAAAAAGAAAAGAAAAAAAAAAAGACACCAAAAATCTAGATACTTCAGGCTTCTGAATTTGATACACATATCAAATATATATTCAATTTTCAATTAATTCTGCAAATACTCAGTTCAGTCATAAGAGATCAGAACAAAATGCCAATTAAATTTACACATGATGTTAAATGTTTCTGGGTGTGTGTTTTTGTTTATTTTTAATTTATGGAGATCCTATTTACTATTAGCATACACGTTCACTTAAAGAGTCCTTCAATAAACACAACTGGCATATTTCAAAGTGTAATATATTAGTATTTTTCTATGTCAGCATCACAAACAAGCCCATCTGTAGGTATCAGTTATAGAAACAAGTATGATGGAGGAAATCTTCCTGCAAAGTATGTGGACCTCAGAAGTATGAGGACAAGTTTGACCCACTCAGAAGATGGCTTATAGTATATTTATCTCTGCTGGTTTCCTGGAGCTATAATGATTACTGTCAGCAGGGATGCCCTCTCCTCTGGCAGAGCTGACACTGCTGAGTACAAATTAAAGGGAAATCAGATTTTTTAGTCTCTGAAAGGGTGGCAGAAGTGGGGGAGGGGCAGAGTCTTTCCTTCCCCATCTTTCTTTTCACTGTTTTGAATTTGTCAAGGAAACTCACTAGAAAATTTAAACAGAGCGGATGCACACTGAATGGGGAAGTTCTTATTGTGCAGTAAAGTGGTGTGAGACAATTACCCACGTTCCTCCAGCTTTCCCTGCCCATTACAAAGACAAAAGACAGGAACCCTGGTCCTCCTCACCCGAAGCGTCATCTGTGAGAATTCAAAATGTATTCTGTGACAAATTCCCAAAAGACAAAGGGTGCAAATTTCTTAAAAAAAAATAGATTTCACATATAAAAAACTCAGAGACATGGATGAATGAAACAATTACAGAACTCTTTTATCATTGGAGGTTTTTGTATTAAGGTTTCAGGATGCCACTGGGGGAGAAACAGTGACATGTTTTCAAATCGCTGATGAAAAGCTTAACATAAAGGCAATATTATTCATTCTCATATTCATGTTTCTCCAGCTTCATGATAATTTGCACTAAAAATGAAAGTCAACCCCTATCCTGACTAGATCCTTCATTGCAGTGAGGTATGCTGATGTGGTAATGACATATTATCAGATGTTGCTTTTACAAAATATCCTACAAGACAGTTACTAGTATACTGTGAAATATTAATAATTAAAAACAAATCACACTTGTCAAAATAAATACATCTGTCTATTATAATATCTTTGTTTCTTCCCTTGCGCTTGTTTTTCTGCAATGGTAGGTGTCAAAGTGGGTCTTTTTGTTGTAGGATATGAACCCAGTTATACACACCATTTGGAGGGGATCTGACAGCAGACTAAAATGATTAAATGTAGGCAAGAGTGATATAGAAATGGGTAAGAAATCTTTGGAAATCTTGTTCTGGGACAGTCAAAGACAATTGAACGGGCCCCAGAGTGATATTCAACCATCCATGATATTCAACCCACGCCTCTGGGCCTGGACCTTCCCATCCATAGTAGGGAGCCTGGAATAAGACTACTGACACACAGATGTGCATACATCAATAGGTGAAGCCAATCAATACTCTGAGAGGGATTTCATTTATTACACAATTATTTCGTTTATTACACAATTCACAGACGAGATTACTTGGTTTCGTATTGAATTTTTAAATCCTTCACTAATTCAAATAATTTCTGGATTATGGAAATCAGCCATTTCCATCTGTTTCTAAGATTTTGTGTCCTTGTTCATTTTCATTTTAAGAGTAAACTGGAGAGCCGGCTTACGAGTTTAGAATGAGGCTCTTTTTTTTTTTTTAGTTTTAGTTTTTTTAATGTAATTCTAATTTATTTTTTTTTCAGTGTTCCAAGATTCATTGCCCATTCCCCACACCCAGTGCTCCATGCAATAGGTGCCCTCAGTACCCACCACAAGGCTCTTAATTGCCAGGCAAACTGGTGTCCCAAAGGCTTGCCTAGAGCATTTGTCTCTGAAAGGAGATAGTTATAACCTCATTTGTTTTCAGTTCCCAAAGTTTGATAAATTACAAATGGGATGAATTTGAGCTGTTTAATTGAGAAAGGTGAGGAAGTCCATAAAATACTATAGTTCTTTCATCATTCGTTTAGTTCAGATCATTATAAGAAGGAAACACTGCTTACCAGTGAGCATAGCTATTTTTCCTCTCCTCCTTCCTTTGGACTATCATATGGGTGACCTGCCTTTTGTTGCTGTTTCTTCCTACTCCGGTGAGGATGTAAGATATAAAGAAGAGGAGGAAATGAGTGGAGGAAACTCACTCATCAGCCTACATGAATAAAGGGAAAATGGGGAAACCATACAGGTGGCAAGCTCCCTTAGTTTTATAAAAGCAGAGTTAAGTTCCTGTTAGCAAATGAGGATGTCTTGTTTAATTTTATCACTCTTCCTTCCAGCAGGTTTGTTTTTTGCAAGATTGTGGGGATCCCCGAACCTAGCAGTGCAGCTGGGCAGGTTAGAGTTAAGGAGCAAAACTCCTGATACCCGCCTATCTGGGCTCCCACTCAGGCGAGAGCAATGATAGTGCACGTGGGCTAGAGGTAGTGGTACTCAGGTAGGCAGCAGTAGTCACGTAGGCAGTTTTACTATTATAGGATCTTTTTTTTTTTTTTATTGTTACTAAAGTTTTTTTTTTTTCCAGTGTTTCAAGATTCATTCCCCATTCCCCACACCCAGTGCTCCACGCTTTAGGTGTCCCCAGTATCCACCACCAGGCTCTCCCATCCCTCCACCTCCCTCCCTCCAAGTCCCTCAGTTTGTTTCTGTGTCCAAAGTCTCTTGTTTCGTTTCCCTCCCTCGATTACCCTAGTTCCCATTTGCTTTCCTTCTCCCACTGTCCTCCAGTTTGCCCCTCATGCACCGCAAGTAAGTGATACCATGCGATACTTGGCTTTCTCTTCTTGGCTTATTTCACTCAGCATAATCTCTTCCAGTCCAGTCCATGTTGCTACAAAAGTTGGATATTCATCCTTTCTGACGGAGGCATAGTATTCCATTGTATATATGTACCACATCTTCTTTATCCATTCATCTGTTGATGGGCACCTTGGCTCTTTCGACAGTTTGGCGATTGTGGCCATTGCTGCGATAAACATTGGGGTGCATATGGCCCTTCTTTTCACTACATCCGTATCTTTGGGGTAGATGCCCAGTAGTGCAATTGCAGGGTCATAGGGTAGCTCTATCTTTAATTTTTTAAGGAATCTCCACACTGTTTTCCAAAGCAGCTGCACCAGTTTTCATTCCCACCAACAGTGTAAGAGGGTTCCCCTTTCTCCGCAGCCTCTCCAACACTTGTTTTCTGTCTTGTTAATTTTGGCCATTCTGACTGGTGTAAGGTGGTATCTTAGAGTGGTTTTGATTTGTATTTCCCTGATAGCTAGTGACACTGAACATTTTTTCATGTGTCTGTTGGCCATTTGTATATCTTCTACGGAGAAGTGCCTCTTCATGTCTCTTGCCCATTTTTTGATGTGTTCATCTTCTTTTTGGGTGTTGAGTTTGAGTAGTTCTTTATAGATCTTGGATACCAGCCCTTTGTCTGTAGTGTCATTTGCAAATATCTTCTCCCATTCTGTGGGTTGCCT
>PITA01005548.1:0-34610 GCA_004023965.1 Spilogale gracilis | reverse complement strand
TCAGAAGTTCATTTTCGCTTTTGTCTCCTTTGCCTTTGGAGACGTGTCTTGAAACACTATTATAGGATCTTAATCTTACCTAGAGGCTTGGGGCATCTCCCTTGTTTACCTCCTTAAAGAGTTACTGATGTAGTGTAGGATGAACAAAGAGAACCAGCATCATGGGACTTGGGCATGATCAGGGGGTGTGCGTAGAAATCATGATAATAAGGAAAACATGTGTGAAATCATGATAATGAGGAAAACATGTAACCTTGTTGTCACCACCCCTTGTTCAATTGAGCACAGTCTACTATAAAAAGCTTTGTAACCCTTAATAAAATCGACATTGCTTGGACATCATCCACTTTGTCCCTCCTGTCCCCATCTCTTTTGTTCTTCATCTTGTCTTTGTCTTTGTTTTCTCATCTCCTTGCCCTCAGGTTCAGCTTACATTGTCGCGCCAGCCGTGACACAAGATGGGTTTTATCTTGAGAGTGATTAATAATTTGATGACTAACAACTTCTTTCAAGATCACATGCTACTACCACACTTCTCAGATGTTTGAGAACTTTCAGAGAAACACTTGTCTTCAAAAATTTAAAAGATATTGGGGCGCCTGGGTGGCTCAGTTGGTTAAGTGACTGCCTTTGGCTCAGGTCATGATCCCAGAGTCACGGGATTGAGCCCCACATCGGGCTCCCTGCCTGGGGGGAAGCCTGCTTCTCGCTCTCTCATTCCCCCTGCTTGTGTTCCCTCTCTGGCTGTGTTTCTCTCTGTCAAATAAATAAATACAATCTTTAAAAAATTTTTTTTTTAAGATACTGTTTTCCATCACAATATAAGGTATGCTTTCCCAAATATTTTATGTAATTACTACTTCTAAGTAAGAATAATACTTTAATTTTACATCTTGAAATTATATTCTTCAATAAAAAATCTGAAGGTAAAATCACAAATGCAAATGCATTTTAATAGTGACACTTATTTGGAATCTCAAGATTTAATTTTTTTTGTCATGGTCTTGCCTGGTGGGTAGGAGGGAAGATTGGCAAATTTTGTTCCTAAAGGGAATATACATATAAACTGCCTATTGCCATCCAGAACAGGAGCCCTGGTAGTCAGTCTGGAAATTTATATCCTCCTGATCCCATAATATTAGGGACCGTTCTGTGCCTCACCTCACTGAGCAGCCTGACAGACAGGAAGGGTGACCTAAATGAAACTTGGGAGATAGTCTTGAAACACCATCCCAAGGAAAGCTTGACTGGATTTCTGAATTCCTACAGATCATGAAACCAAAAGGGCCAAGGTGAGCTGGTAGACCTTGGCAGTGTCCCTTTCACTGGGCACTAGTTCAGCATGGTGGAGAGACCTGGCAACCAGAGGATGAAGACCTAGGGAAGGGAGCAATTCTGGTAGTCATCCTATAAATCCTGTTTTCCAAGGCGTGCTGAGATTCCATTTTAGTAAAGCCACCACCACATCAGACAACAATCATGACTTCCTGCACTTGCAAGTAATAGATTATCAAATATGAAAAGAGATACAGATGAAATGTTGAGATATTCACATATATACAGTTCCCATTCTTGCCTAACTGTCCTTCCACAGGAGAAGCTGGGCCACATCAGCATGTCATAAGCACAGGCACACTTCTAATTCCAGGCCCTCAAGACCCATCAGCTCCGCAGCAACCTCAAAGCTTCCTGTCAATGTTGTTAATGGCAAATCTAAGCAAGTGAGTGGCTTCGGTCAGGGCACTCCTAATAGCATCGTGATTGCCAAGTGATTGAGAACAATCAAGGGAGAAGACAGAAATGGCCTATTAGGACTTCATGGCCATCCTCCCTCCCTCCCCACAGAGCTGCTTCCTTCCTGCGGGCACAACAGAGCAGTGACCTACAGGAGGTTACTCCATAACTTTCCCTAGTTCCATGTTCAGCCATCAAGAGTTACGAAAATCGAACACTGTGGGGAGGAATGGGAAATACACCCTCATGCTATAAGTGTGTACCCTATTGCTGGGTATCTCCAAAGATTTATTCAATATAGCTTATTATTGCTGGGTATCTCCAAAGATTTATTATTTATTATTTATTCTCTAGATGCTATTTCTCTTATTTTTAATAAAAGCAATTTAACAGAAATTCCTCATTCTTTCATACTCCAGAGGAACCATAGGAAAAATTATGCTTACTTCTTTTCTTAATCACCTTTAAAATTCCTTTATCTTTCCAATGAACCACCTCTCCACCATTCAAACTGGATCCAATCTGATTTGGAGAGAAGGCTGACATTGATGTGGGAAAAAAAAATTAAAAAATACAAATACAAGTCCTTTTGGGTTTATTTTTTTCTCTCAATTACATGATCTTTTGGGGGATCTTCTGGGTCATCACTGATAAAGCTTCACTGACAGCAAAGCAATCCACAGTAACCAAATTCACAGAACCAGAGGATGGGAAAAAAAACCCCACAATATCCCAGACATCTTCCCAGGACCAATAATATGGAAGTTATTATTTTTGTTAATGTTCTGATAACATGTCCTGCTTCCTAATTATCTTTGATTAGGAAACTCATCTCCCCAAAGAGTACCTATTAACCCATTAACAATTCATAGCACATCAACTATCACATGTGAATTTTAAAGCTTAAGATTTAAAGATTAGTATTTAAAGCTGCTAGGAACATACCAGGGTACATGATTTGGCCCATTCTGTTACAGTCTTAATCTTTAATGTTTTCTATATAAACACTGGCCTTTGAGAAGGTGTCATCCATGTTCATTCCTTTATTCTGTATTAAATGCCCTTAATTTGAGGGTTTACCTACTTTTGTCCTGTAGGCTCTGGAGTAATTCCCACTCATTAACTGAGTAAATTACATCTCTGTGCCTGTTTCCTCATCTCTAAAAGGGACACAGTGATCGAATTAGCTGGTCCCCAAGAGGGTTCATCATGTCTCTCCCAGAACACTCAATAAATGTTGGCTATTACTAGCATCATTATTACATATTCAAGGAAGATTGAGATCAAGCCTCATAAAATAAATGTGATCTTCATTCACCTTTGACCCCCATTCTTACCTTCATCCCTTATAGCTCAATGAATGGTCTCTTCCACACACATTCTGACTTAAAAGTGGAAAAAACCATGTTATCTCAGCAGGAGACAACAGTCTGGCTCTTTAATTTCTCTAATCCTCCCATCTCAATTAGCAAATCATTTCTAAGTGCAGAGGTGGGCAGAAAACTGTGAAGGTTTTTAATGACCAGTCTTCACTTTCTCACTAAGGTTTGCTACATTTTGAGATCAATAGCGTCAATTATCCCAGTTGCCACACCAACTCTCATTTTGTGGGAAAGATTCAGTAGAGACAGTTCCACATTTAGACTTGGTCTTTCATCTTGGGCACTAGTTTTGGTGGCTCCAAATGCAGCCCACACCCTCTGCAGTTCAAAGAAAGAATTCAGAAGTAAAATGGGTCCTCAAGATATCTTACTAGCATCCTCAGAAACTCAATTATAGTGAAACACATTAAATGTGCCCAGCACACTGGGCCAAGACATTGGGCTGCTTGGTAGGTGGGTCCCGGGAAGAGCTTCTGGAGAGAGCCCTCGCCTGACCCCAGAGATCACAGGACTGGCCTGAAATGTTTATATGATGTGTTTGAACAAAGTGACAAGGGCTATTTCCTAACTGCTATGGAAGCCCCTCCAGATGTATGTAAGAAAGATCTTCCCCCATTTTTAAAGACCTTTAATCTAGAAGGAATTTTAAGTAATTCTAAAAATGCAAAGATAAATATAGAACAAAGAATACTCATCTACCCTTTGACCAGATTCACCAAGTTTTTTTTAACATTTTATCTTATTTATCATTTTTTGTCCCTCATCCTCATTCCCCCCACCCTCCTTGCTCCCAAACTATTTAAAGGTAGGTTACATACCTCTTTACCTAAAATAGTTGCACATAGCAAGTCCTTTATCATCCAACAATGCGGTATTCTTACTTGGCGATACTGCTCTCCAATCTATAATTAGTGTTCCAAGTTTTATCAGTTGCCTCATAACATATTTTTTATACCATTTTTATGCCCTCCAGTATAGGATCTGGTCTACAGTCAGATTATTTTCTTTTCCTGTCAGGTCTTGACAACCTATAATCTGGAACATTAAACAGTTTTTTATAATAACTTTAGTGTCTTCTACAGAATTGACCTTTTGAAGAATATAGTTCCCTACATTCTCATTTATTTCTTATTTTAATAGACCATTCCTCACATTAAGTGTGTCTACTGTTCCTCATGATTAGATTCAGGTATCACTATAGACCAGAATCCTACTTAGGTGATGTGTCCTCCGTATCATAGCTTATGATGTATAGTGTCTCATTGATGAGGTCAGTTTTGGTCATCTGGTCAAGGTGTTGCCCGTTTCTGAACTCTAACACTGCCATAGATTTTCTCCCTCACCACGAATAAGCAGTATGTGGGAAGACACAGATTTTCTTCTCATCATCTAATTTCTCCCTAGGGGTGCCTGAGTGGCTCAGTTAGTTTAGCCTCCAACTCTTGGTTTTGGCAGGGGTCATGATCTCAGGATCATGAGATCAAGCCACATATATGGCTCTGTGATCAGTGGGGAGTCTGCTTGGGATTCTCTCTCTCCCTTTTCTTCTGCCCCTTTATCTCTCTCTAGAACAAAGAAAATATTTTTAAAAAATTTCTCCCAAGATTTGTATCAATCAATGGTTCTTGACTGACCTCATTTTACCATGCCTATTCCAGCTCCTGCACATCCTCTGGCCTTCCCCATTCATCATCCAACCCTCAGCATTCTACTGGAAGAAAGACCCTTCTTTTCCTTCATTTATTATTGTGTTTGCCTTTTGGTTACTGGTGGGACTGATAAACTCTTATAATTTTTAAAGGTTTATAATTAATTACTGCCCTTAATTATGTTGATGCTCACATTGTCTAAGACTTGGCAGGAGAACCCCCTTCATGCTGGTTTCTATGTCCTTGCAGCATCCCCCCATCATTTTTTTTTTTTTTTTTTTTTTTTTTTTTTTTTTTTCCCCCTTTTTTTTTTTTTTTTTTTTTTTTTTTTTTTTAGTACTTCCTTTCTTTGTGGCAGAACAAGATTCGGGATCTTTTACCCATCCCACAATCAGCCATTTCTTTCTTTAAAAAAAAAGTATTGAAATTCAGTTAGCCAACATATAGTATATCATTAGTTTCAGATATAGAGTTCACTAATTCATCATATGCATGTTACAGCCAGTGCTCATCACATCATGTACCCTCCTTAGTGCCCATCACCTAGTTACTCCATCCCCCCCACCTCTCCTTCAACAAACCTCAGTTTGTTTCCTAGAGTTAAGAGTCTCTCATGGTTTTTCTTCCTCTAATTTCTTCCCATTCAGTTTCCCTTCCTTTTCCCTCTGATCCTCTATGCTATTTCTTATATTCCACATATGAGTGAAACCATATGCTGTCTTTCTCTGGCAATCAGCCATTTCTTCATCGATTTCTCATTTTTTAGAGTGGGAATAGAGACGGAACTAGGGAGGGTCATTGCTGAGGTTTTTTCCTTGGCATAGTCAGCAAACAGAGCTCAGAAATACATGACGATATATACAAATACAATTATGCACAAATACAATTATTCATGAATATATTCAAAAATACATATTTTATAAATCATGAATTCACCCAAACACTGCCAGTTTTTATATATCCCCATGGGGGTGCGTCCTTGTCTTCTCCCATTCCATATTGGTGTGTCTATTCCAAAGTGAGATCCCAAAAACATCAACACATTTACTTATTTGCTTGTTCCTATAATAAATCTAAGCTAGCTTGAAAATTGCTTTGGCCGATCTCCAAACAAACGTACTAAAAGAGGTGAGGACGTGTTTACAATTGCCACTCCACCCTTCCCAAGACTAAGGATATATAATCAAATTGTGTATTTCTAAGATACATGAATCCTCCCTTCCTTCCTTTTCCCTTCAGTAGCATTTAAATATTCATTATGAAATACTGTTTCATTTGTTGTCCCTTGCTTCCAATTCCTACTGATTTTATTTTCTGAATCTGTATGCACTATTCAAAAGTTAAAACATAAGATATACTCAAGGAAGTATTCTTCCCTTCCGCATTCCTTCCATCCCATTCTCTACTCACCCCTTATAAACAACTTCACTGCTTTCTGATTCTTCCTGTGTATCTCTTCATAAAGATAAGCAGAAATACGTATGCTGTCTAATTTTCCCTTCTTTCATACATAAAAAGAAGCACACTAACATAGTCTTTGGTGCATAGCTTTTCTCATTCAAGTATATATTCTAGAAACCACTCCATTCTAGAGGTCTTCTCATAATTTTTTACAGCTGTATAATGTATAGTGTGTATTTATTTTAGTTTACACAACCAATCTCTACACATGTACACTTTAGTTCCCAATATTTTGCAATTACAACAAATGCTTCAATGAACAACTTTATGCATATGTATTTTTTTGTATTGTTGCAGGTTTATCTTCAGGGTAAATTCTTAGAAGTATGTTTGCAAGTTCAAAAAGCAAATGCACATATTACCAAATCTTCCTTTGTGAAGATTTGTAAACATTTTCTATTTCCATCAGCAACCTATGAGAGCACCTGTTTCCACACAGCCCTACCAAAAGAATATATTCTCAAGTTTTTAAATTTGCCAGTCTGGTGAATGAGAAATATTACCAGTGTTTGTTCCATTTGTATGTCTGATTGTGAGTGAACTTGAATGTCTTTTCTCATATGTTCTTGTGAATTGTTTGTTCATATCATTTGCCATTTTTTTCTATAGGAGTTTTGTTCATTCCTCCTTAGTCTTTAAGAGTTTTTCCTGATTAGGAATATTAGTCCTTTATCTGTGATAAATGCTGAAAACATTTTCTCCCAGAGGCCACTTGTCTTTTAACTTCTTTGCTTACACTGTTTTTCCTTTTGAGTGCTTTGTTTCCTTTTTGACCTGCAAAGCTTTTATTTTTTTAATGGAGACAGTTTTATCTTTTGTTTTGTTGTATTAGAATTTTTCTCCAAAGAAGACATACAAATGGCTGGCACATGAAAAAAATGCTCAACACCACTTGGCATCAGGGAAATACAAATCAAAACCAAATGAGATACCACCTCACACCTGTCAGAATGGCTGAAATTAATAAGTCAGGAAATGGCAGATGTCGGTGAGGATGCTGAGAAAGGGGAGCCATCTTACACTATTGCTGGGAATGAAAGCTGGTGCAGCCACTCTGGAAAACAGTATGGAGGTTCCTCAAAAAGTTGAAAATAGAGCTACCCTACAACCCAGCAAATGCACTACCTGGGGATTTACCCCCAAAATACAAATGCAGTGATCCAAAGAGGCACCCATACCCCAGTGTTTATATCAGAAATGTCCACAATAATCAAACTATGGAAAGAGCCCAGATGTCCATGAAAAGATGAATGGATAAAGAAGATGTGGTGTGTGTGTGTGTGTGTGTGTGTGTGTGTGTGTGTTAGAATAGAGTACTACTCAGCCATCAAAAAAATGACATCTGCCATTTACAAAGATGTGGATGGAACTAGATGGTATTACGCTAAGCTAAATAAGTGAATCAGAGAAAGACAACTATCATATGATCTCACTTCCATGTGGAATTTAAGAAACAAAATGGAGGATCATAGGGGAGGAGAGGAAAAAATAAAACAAGGGGCGCCTGGGTGGCTCAGTTGGTTAAGCTACTGCCTTCAGCTCAGGTCATGATCCCGGAGACCCGGGATTAACTCCCATATCGGGCTCCCTGCTCAGCAGGAAGCCTGCTTCTCCCTCTCTCATTACCCCTGCTTGTGTTATCTCTCGCTGTGTTTCTCTCTGTCAAATAAATAAAATCTTTAAAAAAAATAAAAAATAAAACAAGATGAAATTAGAGAGGGAGAAAAACCATAAGAGACTCTTAATCATAGGAAACAAACTGAGGGTTGTTGGAAGGGAGGGAGGTGGGGGGATGGGGTATCTGGGTGATGGGCACTAAGGAGGGCACATGATGTAATGAGCACTGGGTGTTATATAAGACTGATGAATCACTGACCTCTACCTCTGAAACCAATGTACATTATATATTAATTGAATTTAAATTTTAAAAGTAGAATTTTAAATAATCACTCAAAAGCCTTTCCCTACACTCAGGTTTTAGAGGGACTCAGCCATATTTTTTTCAGTATACATACTTTTTTTTACAATTTTTTTTTTTAACTTCCAGATCTCTGAAGCATTTGGGATATACTTTTTGGTACATAGTATAAGGAATAGATCAAGTTTTACCTTTTTCAAAATGGCTATTCAGTTTTCTCAATACCAAGTTTTATACAGAGAACTATTCATGGCCATGATGTAAGATACTTAATTTTATTTTATATCAGATTTCTATATGTATTTGGTTTATCATGGCATTGTATTCTGTTCTAGTGGCTTCTCTTTTATGTAGGCAGATGACGTGCTTTTTGGTGCACAGATATTCATAATTGTTATAACCTCTGTAGAATATGGCTTCTCGGGTTATAGAGAGTTTTCTGAGTTACTTAATGTTTTTTGATTTGAAGTTCACTTTATCTGAAAACCTATAAGAGTTCTGCACTTCTGTGATTTTAAATGTCACATTCATTGTACTGTCTGATTAACACATTTTTTTTTGATCACTAGCACAGCTTTGTACTAGAAAGTACAATGACAAGTAATTAATTGGACGCATGATGTGGAGTTTGCAAGCTCTTGTGTGTACATGGCATGGTAACCCTAGAGAAGCAAAAAGAGATTGCAATTAATAAGTTTCTTCAATGTTCTTTTGCGTTGTTTGTGGTGGCTAGAATTCCGTGTGGCAAGAGTTGATTTGCTTATCCAAAGTCTAATTAACCCAGTCACACTGAATGTCTTTGTCCAGAAATTTGTTTTCTGTTCATTTAGTACAAATCAAGTCTTAAGAAGCTTAAAGATCTTATAAGAAGCTTAAAGATCTTATAAGAAGCTTAAAGATCTTATAAGAAAACTAGGATAAAGTATATAGGCAGGCATCAGTCTTATTTCATAAGGGAAAATTCATAAAAATAAGAATAGAATTTTTCAGTTTGGAAAATTTTTCAGTTTTTTTGTCATGGGACAAAAATGAGGCCCAGCGAGGTGAAAGGACTTGTCTGGTCACACAGCTAGTTAGCCTCAAATCCCTTCCATCACACAGGCTGTTTCACTAGTCAAGTGCTCTTTTCATGCTTCCCTATTCATTTCTGCGTACCTCAGGGGCTGTCTTCACCTTACAAATACCTAAACACCTTGGCAAACAGAAAATGTGCGTGTCCAAACAAGCCTATATGACACACAATGTGCTTTATTTTTATCCTATTTTTCACAGGCCATTTATATGAGAAATGAAACATTCAAAGTGAACCCACCACCCCTTTAGGAAAAAAAAAAAAAAAACTTGGAAGAGCAATAAGACAGAGGGAATGGGTAAAAATGGATTTCAGTGACTGAACACAGTCCCTGGGTGCCATTATAATGACGACTAAATAGGAGGTGATATGTGCATGGGCCCTCATGGGCCCCCATCCCTAGGACTTGTCATCCTAGTCAATCTAGAGGACCCAGAGGTAATCGCCACCGATTTCCAGGCTAACTGAGAAGATCCTACTGGCTCAGGCAGGAGGATGGATGGTGAACCACACGCATGTGTGTGTGTGTGTGTGTGTGTGTGTGTGTTTTAAGAAATAGTCAAACCAGGCCGACTGAACATTCTGAGGTAAAAGCTGTTAAGAGTCACGTAGAAAAAAAATCTCGCCTGCTTACTCACAGGCAGTTACAGCGGCGGCAGCAAGAGCAAAAAGCAGAGGCTAATCAGAAGGAAGAAAAACCGTACCCTAAAAATACTCCAATGGAGCAACAGCCGTGTCCTAGAAAGGGGTATCCTGTGGCAACAGAGAATTTAAATCCCCAAGAGTCACTGAAACTGTGCCCAGTTTCTTTCACTCTCTCCCCAGTTCCAAACCTTGTAAACCCCCAGGGAGCTCTTTGTGCAGAGATAATTTCTCAGACTACTTAGAAGCTACATTCATACATTTATAGGAAGGCATGTGATGATGGCGTGTTTGTGTGTGAAGGAGGAACAAGGAATCTACTGGTCTATTTTCAAGGGAAAAAATTCAAAGAATTTTCACATCACCACCTACGGACCAGGACAATGCCTCTGGAAAAATAGACACCTTACTTTTCATGGATTTTCAGACTGCAATGCAAAATTCAACTTTATATTTTTAAAATCCCTATCAGGATTGTTTCATGCTGCAGGAGAAAGTTCCCGTAACTTAAAACAAATTGCAAATGCAAATGAAAAAAGGAAGGGAAAAGACAAAAAGGCTCATTACTGTCCTCAGTATCAGGAGATTCTATTCTAAGCTATTTATTAAATTCTTCTTGTCATTCTTGATTGCATCTTCCAGGCTGTGCTCCGTGCTGTAAAAGAATAGGAAAAGCATGAAGTCTCAAAGGTAACTCCTCTTCTCCACACCCATGGGAATACTTAGAGCTCACAATGGGTTAATAAAAAAGCCACTGATTCTTGATCTCATGGATAAAGAGCTCACCAATTAACAAGCCCACAGGAAAGCACAAAGCAGTTTCATATCAAAACAGAAAAGCCCTGCAATTTGCAACTGTCCAAAAAATACATGATATATCAGTAAATAATGGACAGGAATAGAAATTTTGAAATAGGCTCGGTGCATATTTAAAAGTGCCTTTTTCCAGATAAATAAGTCTAGATGAACAATTTCATACACACAGAACATTTGAATAATTCCATAGAATCCGTTTTACCAGATCTTTCTGCCTAATTACAAGTCTTTGAACCAGACAACGGTACTTGAAAGATCAATGCCTGGCTGCGCAAAGCATACATAAAGCGTAATTAAGAGGACTGCTCCACGGAGCGCCAGAGGACATGCATATGGATGGGTGAAGTCCTCACATGTACACACTTTCTATTTGTGGTATGTGCAGTGGAAACATACATTTCCACTGTCCTGAATGTCTCTGGCTGCCATTTTGTAAATGAAACAATCAAATAAAATGGAATTTTTAAAAGGCAATACAAGAGAGCTTTAGATAACGTTGGATTTCTGGGTATAAAATCAACTTAAACTACATCTGGGAGTATTTATTGTTGACCATTCTGTTATATTCTATTTAGACCAAAATTTGGTGACCATTCTGTTATATTCTATTTAGACCAAAATTTGGTGTTTCTAGGAAATAATGTGGATTTTAAATAGGTGCCATAATCTGTTCAACTTGCTGCTCATTTAACAGTGCTAAATTAAGAGAGTGAAACATTAATACCTTGGACTACTCAAGACATGTATTTATACTTTTCAGGAAGAAATATGGAAGAGTGTGTATTTAAGTGTGGGCATTTCATTCGTGAACTAGGAAGGTATGCTCAATCTCTGGGCGGCAAACAAATGAAAGTCACAGATATTGGGTGTTCTCAGCCCTCAAGAAAGGCAAATATAATGAATGTAAGAGATGACAGACCAAAAAAAAGGGGGCATCTAAGACATCGGCTGGCACCAAGGACATAAATAATAAATAGTAAATTAATGTTGACCCAATAAAGTGACAGGATTCAGCAACACATTAGATACGATAAGAAAAAGTATGAGGAGTCAAAAATTGGAGGAAAATGAAAATTTATGTCTTGACTGTTAGAATAATAGACTGTTAGAGTTGCAAAGAGCCATAAAAACAATCTGGCCCCATTCTCCCGTATTAAGGAGTGAATCAGGATTGGAGCCAAGAGAGGCCACTGAAGGCCTTGGGCTGAAGAGCCAACTGGTTTCTTCACCATTTCCACTGAGCCACACTGTCTCCAATGCCTAGATCCCTCTCACCCAGTGAACTTTTCTTCAGTAGCACTGCAGAAAATTAATGGAAGAAAATAGCAGAAGACATCAGAATCTCTACATCGTTGAGTTTTCTTATGTGTATGTTTCTGCTAGAGAGGAGAATGGCAATGGTTATAAAATGCTTATGAAGTGGTATATTTATAATGAAAATAACGCTTATTAAATAAAAGGTAATATTTGGACCTTATGATGAAACCAAATGGCTTGCAGTGCAATTAAATAAAGGATATGTAACCGGAGAGGTAATACACTTCATATATCTGCAATTAAGGAGAAACATGTAAGGCAACTGAAGAGGAAATGCTCCTTTGTCTTCTCTTTCTGTTCCTACATGTCAGCCAATTGAGACATAGTTATTACACACTTTTATTTATCAGTATTTTGAGAGAGCAGTGGCTACTAAATGGCAAAAAGTAAAATCAAATTTGTATTTATTAAATAACAAAGGGTTGCTCCTTCATTACCAGGGGCTCTAGGCTGGGGTGGGAATGATTGAGCTACAGCACTCTGACCCTGGCTTGCAGGTGGGCCGTGCATGACCTGGGCCTGGGGCACGAAAGGCTTTGGTCTTCAGCTTCCTCCTCTAAAACACTGACACAGTTAAATCAAGAATCTCTAAAGTTTCTCATAGCTCCCTTATCCTTCCATTATTCTCTCCCTCGTATTTTTGTTTTATGCAAATGCTGAATTCTCAAAAGACAAGCAATAGTCAGAGGAGAGATATTAATGAAAAGTAAGAGAGAAAGTGGTAGTGGTTATAGTAGGTCAGGATTCTGTGTGGATTTCAAGGATCCAAAGGCTCCCCGTCCCCAGGATGCATGCTGGACTGTAATTATTTGCAGTGTTTAATCAGCGAGCTGTAATTACCCTCCTTATTATAAAACAGAAAGAAGGTTGACTTTTCTAAATTTGATTTTTGGCTGAAAGTCTCTTTGCCCATTCTTTTGGACAATAAATTCTGAATAGTGGTGTTTTAGATCTCCCAGACAAATGTTTCTTTCATGAAAATGGGTGGGGATGAATTAATTTCAAAATGTCATCATTTAAGCTACCATTTATTCTACTCTATTACAAATTCAATAACCTTGAACCAGAGTTAATAGAAATTCATGATAAGTAATAAAAATCAAACTGGCCTCAAGTTCCCATGACTTCAAATATGACTATAAACTACCAATTCCTCAATTTCTCTCCCCAGGCCAGATCTCTCTACAGAGTTCCAAAATCACACAAACAGAGCTCTCCACCTGGGTGCCCTACCAGACTCTCAAACGGCACAAATGTATCCATCACTTTCTTCCCTCCCTCCCAAACCAGCTCCTCCTTCAGTGTTCTGGGTTTCTGTGGTGTCTCTACAATCCAGCCTGGTTCCTGAGTTGGGCTCCATGACGCTCTCCTCTTCATTGTCCCAAACACTATTGATTCAGGCTCCTAACTACATCTGAAACAATCTAATCTTCTTCTAAAGTGCAAGTCTGATGACTTTCCCACCAAAAGTTCTCATCCTCCTGAGCCTTTGGCAAGTCCCCAATATCCCATATGCTTTGTTCCCTTTCTACAGTCTTTGCATAGATAATCCCTTTCTAGTGAGAACATCCTTTGCATCCTTTCCTGCCAGGCTAACCCCATTAATCCTGTGAAACTCAACTCAGCCCTTCTAAACTGCCCAGCCTCAGCCTTTGTGGATTGACCAATTATCTTCCCATAATATAATAGGCATCCTTCTAGCACAGTCCTCACTGCATGGCACTTAACTACTATTGGGCTCTGAGGCCAGAGAAGCAGAGTCCGTGTTTCATTATGTTATCGATTAATGCCTGGCATAGAATAAATGTTCAATAAATATAGTGAACAAATATGTACGTTGCAACAGGTGTAGGAGGTGGATAATCCTAGTCCAAGTTACCCGAGACAGTTCAGGAACATCCCTCCTGTCCCAGCCAAATCATTCACTCACAAAAGTATCCATGTGTGGACAATAAATTACAGGGTCACTATCATTCAAAATACAAGGCTATACTTCTAGCCTTATTAATTACCAATATCATTTAAGAGACTTGTCAATACATATTTAGGGAGAAATCTGAGAAGGATGACCACTGAACTACGTTCTCACCCAGGCTCTAAAATTCAGGTGATTTTTTTTTCCTCTTTTTTATTAACTGACTTTTCTCTTATTCCCTGCATATGCATCACTATTAAAAACTAAATATACTTTGAAAAAGCCCACCGTATTATTTATTTCATGTTAATTTTTAAAGAATATTCAGCTTTACCTTTAAAGCTATGGGAAATGCCAAGTTTCTTCGAATTTTAGGTCAACTTAGCCTATGACAAAGTCATCCCATCATAAAGATAAAGGACATCTGAAGTTTGTGATTATATTCACAAGTATATCATCCAAACCTTCATTCCAAGAAAAATGGAATGAAGCAAAAATAATATAAACAGTTCGGGTGGTCAGGATGCCAGACTATCCAGACATTTGGTTGGAAGCGGCTGCACAGGGTCGACTTCCACAGCTGGTGATGAGAATAAACACACGGACCAAACTTTCAAAGAGTAACAGCATATGGAAAACATTAAATGGAACATAAACATTGCTAATCAGAATCCAACCGAGGTAATCTAAAAAACATCCTCTTGTGTGAATATGCTTCCACAGTCAATTCTATTTTGCAGGGCAATGGCTTTTATCAGTTCAAACAGCTAAATCTTAATGGAATGTTCGTCTGGGAGAAAAGTAATCATGTTTCAGATCAAGTTGTTATAGTCATTAAACATAAATGGTGAAGCACCAATGGTCAAGAACTTTTAACTGGTACTTAAATATATGCTAACAATAAATTTTTGATCAGGTTACCATTCCAAAGAATGTTCCAGACCAATTACTTTCAGTTCTCTTCTTCTATTTTCTAGCTGACTTGCAGATGCATCAAAAAGAGAACACTGCAAGCCCATTTGTTCTCCCTAAACAGAGATTTTTAGGAAATCACCTCCAGTTTTGTAGAACCAAATTTGAAGCAGTTGCTTATATCTCTTCCAGAGTTGACCATTTCTAGCAGAGAAATGGTCAGTAGATCTTGTACATTAACTGGAAGGGGGATGATGGTGGAGTACATCTTGGTCTGCCAGAGGCTTTAACCTTTTTTGGCAGTGGGCTGGGAAACATAGCAATGCTCTCTACAATCTACTTCTCTAAAACAGATAGAAATCTGGCCGCAGAGACAGAAGTCTCCGCAAGTAACCAGAATTAAGCCAACTCACTGATGATATGGTAATATGAAGTTCCAGAAATATGTGTTTAAATTCTGTCACATAACCTTCATCAATTTACTTAAATCTCCTAAGGAGTTCCTACAGAACATTGGGTTTGAGTTAAATCAACAGTCCATCACCTATATTATAGAGCATTATATCTGAGATAAGCTCAAATGATACATTTTCACCTAAATTTCCTCTTGGGGAATGAATTTCACTTGATGGCAGTAATAGTCCACCTGCTCAGAATTACATCCTGTCAGGGCTCCAGAAGTCCTGGGAAGAGCTGTCTTCAGGGAACCACAGTGTCTGGAATGAAGGTCTGAGAGAGATGATGCTTCTTCTCAATACCTATCCTCTTCCATACTTTCCATCACATTCGCTACACTTTTTGTCCAGCACAGAGAGCATCAAATTGATATCACCAACTGACTTCTGGGAATTTCCACTTGACTATCTCACTGGGACTTCATATTCAGACTCAACCCATCTAAATCTGATGGCTTAATCAGCAACCCCCACCCCAAAGCCAGTTCTTTCAGACTCTGAATTTTTGTGATGGTTTTTCCATGTGCATAGTTAGCAAAGCCAGAAATCTTTACCTCATCTTTGATTATCCTTTCTCTCTATTTCACACTCCCTGAACCTATGTAGTTGCCATTTTTGGTTTATCTAATATATCTAGTTTATCTAATACTATCTCCTAAATGTTTCTTGCATCATCTAATGTCAATTCCATGCCACTTCACTGTTTTGAGTCATTATCCCCTCTCCTGAATTACTCCAGTCAGCTTCCTAAAGGTCTCCTTGCCTCTTTTATCACCTCCATAACTAGTGACCTCCTCAATCTGAGCTCTTTTATGGGCAGAGTGATCACATTAACACTCAAATTATCAAGTCATTCCCCCATTTAAAACTCTGTGTGCAAAATGAACCTAAAATGGATTAAAGCTTTAAATATAAGACCTGAAACCAAAACTCCTAGTAGAAAACATAGGGAAAAAGCTCCTTGACAATGAGCTTTTTGGATACAGTATCAGAATCACAGGCAACAAAAGCAACAACAAACAAGTGGGACTCCATCAAACTAAAAAGCTTCTACACAGCAAAGGAAATAATCAACAATATGAAAAGGCAAGCTACTGGGTGGGAGAAAATATTTACAAACCAAATATCCAAAAAGGGGTTTAATATTCAAAGTATATAAGGAACTCACAAACTCAATAGCAAAAAAAAAAAAAAAAAAAAAAAAAAAAAAAAAAAAAAAAAAAAAAAAAAACAAAGCAACAAACCAAACCCAAATAACCCAATTTTTTTTTAAAGATTTTATTTATTTGACAGAGAGAAACACAGTGAGAGAAGGAACACAAGCAGGGGGAGTGAGAGAGGGAGAAGCAGGCTTCCTGCTGAGCAGGGAGCCCGATGTGGGACTCGATCCCGGGTCTCTGGGATCATGACCTGAGCCAAAGGCAGTCGCTTAACCAACTGAGCCACCCAGGCGTCCCAAATAACCCAATTTTTAAAATGAGCAAAGAAAAAAAAAATGAGCAAAGGATTAGAATAGACATTTCTCCAAAGAAGGCATATAAATGGTCCATAAGTATATGAAAAAGTGTTCAACATCACTAATCAAAGAAATGCAAATCAAGCACAGTGAGAAAACACCTCACATCTTAAGAAAGGCTAGTACCAAAAAGACAAGATATAAAACAAATGTCAATGAGGATATGGAGAAAAGGGAACCCTAGTGTATGATTGGTAAGAATGTAAATTGGTTGCTGCCATTACAAAAAACAGTATGGAGGTTCTCAAAAACTTAAAAATGGAGCTACCAAATGATTCAACAATCCCACTGTGGAGTATATAGCCAAAGGAAATGAATCCGGGTACCAGCACTCCCATGCTCAGTGAAGCACTGTTCACAACAGCCAAAGTAAGAAAACCACCCAAATGTCTGTAATGGATGATGGGATAAAGAAAGTGTAGCATACACATGCACACACACACACACACACACACACACACAAACACACACAGGAATATTATTCACCTGTAAAAAGGAAGGAAAGCTTGCTATTTGCCAAAATGTGAATAAACCTGGAGGACATTATGTGAAGTGAAATAAGACAAACACAGAGAGACAAATAATGTATGATCTCACTTATATGTGGGCTCTAAAAAAGTCAAACTTAGAGAACCAAAGAAAACAACAGTGCTTGCCAGGAACTGAGGTGGGGTGCAAATGGGAAATGTTGCCCAAAGGGTACAAACTCTTAGTTACAAGATGAATAAATTCTTGGATCTAATGTGTAGGATGGGGATTAAAGTGCATAATACTGTATTATATAATTGAAATTTTTTTAAGAGAATAGATCTTAAGTGTTCTGATCACATACATATAAAAATGGTAACTATGCAAGGTGATACATGTGTTAATTAACTTGATTATGGCAATCATTTTACAATGCATATATGTATTAATATATATTTAATATATATATATATTAAATCATGTTCTGTACCTTTAAAAAATCATATTGTACCACCTAAATTTATACATTTTCCCCCAAAATTTTATTTAAATTCTAGTTAATTAACATATAGTATAATATTGGTTTCAGGAGTAGAATATAGTGATTCATTACTTACATATAACACCCAGTGTTCATCTTAAAGTGCCTTCCTTGATACCTATCCCCATCTAGTTCATCCCCCATCAACCTCCCCTCCATCAACCCTGTTTGTTTTCTATCATTAAGAGTCTCATGGTTTGCTTACCTCTCTCTTTTTTTCCCTAAACGTATACAATTTTTGTCAGTCAAACCTCAATAAAGCCAGAAAAAAATAAACTGCCCTTGGTCTTATCTCTCTAGTTTTCTTTCTTCTTGCCCTTCCCATCTATATCTTGAGTTCTATCCTCAGTTACATGAAACATCTATCACTTCATAGGTTTCTTGTCCTCCCTCACTTCTGGGCCTTATATTCCCATATATTCCATCCCTACCCTCTTCACTTGGTAGCCCCTACTTATCCCTCAAGCCCCAGATCATGTTACTTCCTGGAAACTTCCTTTTCATATGTACTCCAAAAGCATCTTATTCCTCGTCTCATCTCCTATATTTTAA
This sequence comes from Spilogale gracilis, assembly GCA_004023965.1. NCBI lineage: Eukaryota > Metazoa > Chordata > Mammalia > Carnivora > Mephitidae > Spilogale > Spilogale gracilis. The sequence continues at coordinate 16,260 of PITA01005548.1, read as the reverse complement.
TTTGCATAGATTATATGCCTTCCACATTTGCCTCACTCTCTACTGGGTTCCTAGGGCCTAGCAAGTCCCTGGAAAACATTATTATTCAATAAACGTTCACTAACTCAAAGTCTGAGTTTTGGATCCTTTTCCTCCTATACAATAGGTCTTAAATCCTATGCAAGTTACCTCACTACACTGAACTCCAGCGTCCTTTTAGTAAAACAGGTGATACCTATCTCACAAGGTTATGGCAAAGATTAAAGAGCTCACTTTTACAGGACCCTTGGCACAGAGCTTGACATTGAAAATCCTCCTATTGTTCTACAAACGGATGACCCAAGGGTCCTTTCTGGCTTGTTAGATGTATTTTGTTAAGTTCAGACTGTTGTTTAACTTTGAATGGTTTCATATAAAAACTTGAGGTCTTACTTTATTATGAAACAAGCCTAAGAGCTAACAGCCCTGAATGAATGTGACATTCAGCCAGAGCCAATAACACCCACCCTTCCTGAACAAAACACGGGGTCCAGTTTGTCACAGGCCTCACTAATTCTAATGGTCTTATCCCTGACCTGCTTCTCAGCTTCAGACCATCTGTGCCTAAGACCTTTGCTGTACAAAATTATGGAAGACTCTTTGCGATGAAAAATACTGGCACACATGTACAAGATTATACCTACTACACTGGAATTCAGTGTAACTGGCTCTCTTTCTCCAGATGGCCCACATGTTAAGCTGCAGTAAATTTACAAATATTTTCAGCCATCAAAAAATTCTATGATTCCAACCTGGGGGTCAGCATTATCACCTCAAGCAGAGGAAGACACAATGTCCCTTTTGTTTTAGAAGCAGACCGTATGAACTTAGAGAAGCGAACCTGGAGAGTGCTTCTTCGAAAACAATTTCCAAACCAGTTTCCACAGGGGCTGCTGAGAGGTAGGCTGACCATACAGAGCCCAGGGGAGCTGGCCTTTGCTCAGTTTCTTAAAAGAAAGATGTCAGGCCCAGTGAGTCCCAGAGGAGAGATCAGTGTTCCTCTTTGCACTTGCCATCAGCTGCTAGTGGCATCTCTTCAAATCATCCAGGCCTCCTGCCTTGCAGCCCACAGAGCCTCTGACTGTAGCATCTTCTTCTTAAGGTCCCGGCACGCGGGTGTTCCATACCATATGGTGGCGGCTTCCCATGTGGTCTCAGGTGTTGGGTTTTGTCGTGTCTCTTCACAGAACACGGAAACCCCTGTGAGTAGCCCCCCATCTCGGCTTCTGCAGATCAAAGCACACCCAGCATGCTTCAAGAATAAGCGCAAAAGTCAGGATTGCTGGTCCATGCTAATTCGGACTCTGACCCTGATTTACAATTTGACCACGGACTAATCAAAAGACAATCCCATTTCTCCTTGATGCTCTGAACAATTCCGGAGTTAAAATATGTGATTCACACACACACTCTTATAAATATGCACATAAGAGGGTTTGTAAGTACACATTATAAAATCATGCTTTAACTATAATCCAGTTGAATGTAAGAACTACGAAGCAAAGTGGTCTTGATAAAACCAATAGACATATTTGATAATATTTCCACAAAAATTAAGAAATGTATTTATTGTTCTGACCAAGTTCTAGACTCCCTAAGTCTTGAGAGAGATACAGTTGCTATCTAGAAAAATTTTCTCCTTCGGTCTCATAGTAGAGGTTGTCTTTATTTCCAAGAAAGTGTTAACTTTATAAAGTATATTAGATCAATAAAGAAACATTAATGACAAAATAAGAATGAATCTCACTTATTCTGAAGACTTCAAAAATACTTCCTAAGGAGTACGAGTAAAATGTTGTCCACTAATCTCTAGTGCTTCTTGGAATATAGTAACCAATTCCCTTCTCAGGGCTCCCAAATAAAGACACATTAAGGTAAATCTTAATCTCAGAAGGGCAGAATTCCAAATCTCTCTGTCTCCTCTGGTTTAAAAAATACCACATTTCTAATAGGAGCAGCATTTCAGGAGCAAAGGCTTCTGGGCTTGGTGTCTACATTTTACAGTCAACAAGAAATATTGTTTATAATTTCACGGAAGGTAAAACATTTCACCAAGGGCAAACATTCATCATGCAATGAATCAACATCCAGTCACTTTTATCCCCATTCACATGCAAATAACGTCTGGCTTTTCCTACTTGTCATTATATGTGACATTTAAACCTAGCTACTTTGAACCTACAACACTAGTTAACCCCAGGCAAGTTAAGATCCCAAACAAACCCTTGCTAATACGTGAGGCACTCATGATCTTTGTCTCTTTCCTTTCAGCAAAACTTGCCGAAAAAAGTATTCTGCGTTACAAAATGCTTCAGAGTATATACTTTACCCAAGCAGAAAAACACAACTTAAAATTGCTTCTTATTGGTGGATAAGTTACAAATCTAATGAATTTGCGGTGATTTTCCAGTTGGAGATTTTATTCTCTTCCCTCTAAATGTTTCCCCAGGGTAAGAGAAGTAAAACTCAGATCAAACAAGTGGTCTTTTTAAAACTATATCAAAGTCAAATGAAAGATTGGAAAACTACTACATAGTTGGATAAAATTAGCTTCTTTACTGTGCTTTTTAGTTGATCTCGTCCCCATTACCTTAGATAATTAAGAAACAAAATCTATCTACAAAATTAAAAGGACTATAAAAGACTCATCTAATTACTAAGCAAATATTTATTTTAAAGAACTCCTGGAATGCTGAAGCCCATAAAAATATAGTTAAAAATATATCAAGTATAGAGAAATAGAGAAAAATATAGAGTATATATAGAGTATAGAACATATATTATCAAATATAGAGGATATATGTGAGTTAACACTAAACAAAAATTTATTCTTAATTTTTAAAAGAAGAATTAACAAAAGGAATGAAACACTCTTCAACTGACCGATAATTTTCAGGAATTCTCAATGTATTACAATTTGAAACTATTTTTCAGGCTTCATTGTCTAGACTCCTCAAGCATAATTCGGTCATTTTGCTGAGTACTTTCGACTGAGCACCTTTCACTCGAGATGCTGCCATTCCATAAGTCTTATAAAGGTGTTTTCTGGTCATCTGTTTATGCATCCTCCCTCCCAGCTCCTGCTGCCCTGTTTGAATCACCTGGTTTTATATTTTTATGTCCCATCAGAACAGAAAACTGATCTGCTGCTATAAAAGCATATAGATATTTTTACTGAATATGTACTGTTTACTCATGAACATTGCATAAGTTATTAGACTCTTCTCATTCCCCATTCCCAGGCTCTAGTTAATGGGTAGAATTTTCCATTGGTCCTGCGTCTGTGTAAAAAACCCACAGACTGGCTGTGGCTCATGGGGCACCAGTGGTGGTAGTAAAGTTTGTGGACCCATAGCCTCAAGCTATTTCTCAGTTAACCGCAAATCTGGTATAGCTAATTACATGGAGGCAGCAGCATGCTTTCATTTGTCCCCTCATGAAACCTAAGATCTTTTTTTTCATCCAGCTACATCGTTCTCTCTTTTAACAGCTTTAAAAAAAAAAAACAAAAAAAAACAACAACAGATACTTGAGAATCTATGAAAATGCTTTTCTCAAGGGTACGAGTCCGAGCAGACCTCTCTCCTTGCACAAAAACAAAATTTAGCCTTCAATTCAGGGTGAGCCTTGTTGTAATAGGCATTGTGCTGTTTGATGTCATCCTGAAATCCCACACAGGTCCCATTGCAAAAGACCATTGAAGCAATTTCAGGTTGCTGCATGTTTGCCAGTGATGTGGTACGTCGGCTGCAAAGGCTCTGGGTAAATGCCATCAAATAAAATGGGAGGAGATATTCGACATGGTAGGAAAATGGAATGCTATCACGATGGGAAGATTTGTTTTATTTTATTTATTTTTATGTTTACATTTTTAAATTTTAATTATTTTATTTTTGTATTTTTATTTTTACTTAATTTTAATATTTAAATTTATCGATTTATTATTTAACTATTCATTATTTTTAATTTTAATTATATTTTTATTATTTTATTATTTTATTTTATTTCATTATTTTATTTATTTTTCCATCCCAGCTGGAGGGATCTAGGAGACCAGAAATATCTCTAGAATCTGACTAAAACTTTGTCAGGGGGCGCCTGGGTGGCTCAGCTGGTTAAGCGACTGCCTTCGGCTCAGGTCATGATCCCGGAGACCCCGGATCGAGTCCCACATCGGGCTCCCTGCTCGGCGGGAAGCCTGCTTCTCCCTCTCTCACTCCCCCTGCTTGTGCTCCCTCTCTGGCTGTATTTCTCTCTGTCAAATAAATAAATAAACTCTTAAAAAAAAAAAAAAAACAACTTTGTCAGGATTGAATTCTGGGTTTAGCAGGAAAGATCCGCCTCTCTCCCAACTCACTTCAGGGTCCTCCCTGCTGCTGAAAGCAAAGTCAACCCCACGGGCAAAACTAGTGCTAAGGATGATGAAAAACGGCCTTCAAGATCAGAATCCTGAGGTGGCAGAGCTGCACTCATCAGTGTAAAATGAAGGTCTCCGAAGGAAAGATGAGTGGCAGAAGTCTGACCGCGTCCCTGCACTCTGATCTCTGACCAGACTTGCCCCATCACACCTTCATTTCTCTCCGCCAAGCAATTCTTTCCTTCCAGTGTGTTCTTAAGCTTATGCCGATACGAAGCACAGAACCCTCCCTGCGCACAAAATATCAATCTCTTGCAGGTGCAAAATGCCAGTACTAAGCATCTCAGTCTCTTCAAAAAGGTGAGTAAATAATCATTCACGTGTCCACTGCTACAAGGATTTGCAATATCAGATAGAATGTCAAAGCAGAGAGTATGAAATAGTTAGGAGACAGCTAAGTGTTCCTCACGGAATAATGAGTACATTTGTTACTACTTGCTAAATTTCTTGTATCTGAGGAAGTAATCAATATCTTCGCAGAGTTAGGCACTGAAGTGGTCTGTACTTTGTTTCTCTGCGGTGACTTTATTCTGGGGTGACAAAGGTGCAGAGGGGAAGGAGCTCGCCACTGGGATGCCGCTCACAGGGGCGCTGAGCTCCCCACACGGGGAGGGCCAGGAGGGGCGGCCCTGGAGGGAAGGGGTAGGTTTCGACCTTCCCTAGGAATGTTTTACAGAATTAGCTTTGAGGTTTTGCAGCCTCAGTTTGGGATTATTTATAGTAAGACTGGGGTTGGTATAGCTATCAGAAAGAAAACAAACAATTTATTTGTTCTCACACTGATGTTTCAGTAAAACACTGCTTTGTTTTCCTGATCTGTAAAATGAAAGGCTGGGGCTGCAGGACGTTGGCCCTCAGGGCCGGTAGAGGGCTCTCAGAAACAAGGCCTATCGGGAAACATGCAAATGAGGACCTTGCAGCTTGAATATAAGGGTCACATCATAAAAACGCGGGGCTTAAGGAGGGTCACTCAGCCGCTGAGCAAATGACTTAACAACCTTGAGCACCGCCAGGATCACAGTGTCACTTAGCCTGGACCTTCAGAGACTTTCGGAATCATCTAGGGTAAGACTCCCATTTTGCAGCTGAAGAATCTGAGGCCCAGAGAGGGGACATTTCTACTAATGGGCCTTTATTCAGGGCCTTTTTTTTCACAGCTGATACACAGAATTAAATGCACTAAGAAGGACAACGAGGAGAATGAGAAAAGCTGGAAACTAAAATCTTTTTATCAGCTCCTTATAGGGAGAAGGTTTAAAAAAATTTTGATTTTTTTTTTTTTACTAAGAAATAATCACAAGTGCCACATGCATTCTTACAGTGGGCTGCAGTCTAGCTCGTTATTTTCCTACAAAGGAAAAAAAACAAAACAAAACATTGTGCAATGTGTGTATAGTAACTTCATTGTTCATTTTATAGAAAACAAAAAGGAAAGTTTTAACGAAAGGTACAATTCATTATTTCCGAATCCGTATGAATTAAAACAGAACAATAACATAGGAAAATAAATCAAACATCTTCATGTTAGACTGTCATTATTATAATAAAAATCAAGTACACTAAAAATGAGATTTTCTTCTAAGCATCTTATAACTGAATTAAAGTGAAAAATCATTTTACTACAAACATCATGAATTCAAACTCCAGTGAAACAAAAATTTTACTGCAAAACTCTAAAACTTACTCAGTTAGTAGGTAAGGTGAATAGATTCTGTATTGCATGCCTCCCATCAAACACTATAAATGTAACCACAAAAGTCTTGCGACAGTATGTAGGGCAGAATACCAAAGAAACTCATAGTGGGGTTTTGAGACAGCTGGATGTTAATCATGTACAAAACTCTTAAAAATTTAGGGTCTGAATCATCATTTTAAAACACACACACTCTTTATAGACGTTTTGAAATTTTATGATGAGAGTCTAATCATGCAACCATTAAATTTTTGAGCAAAAAAATTGTAGAAGGCAAGGGGAGGAAGAGTGTTGGAGAGTTTGCATCAGGCAATAACGAAGTTGGAGAAGCAGCCTGATATGCAGAAGTCTTAGCATATTCTCCAACTCATGCCTCCCCAGCCCGCCCCCCTGAATGCTGCACCCTACCATGTCTAGAAGGTCCAACTTTCAAGTGGGGGTGACTTGCCTGATCACACTCATTGAAGACACACATTGCAGCCAATGAGTCAGCTCTTAAATTTATCTCCCTAGCAACTGGACCAGGGATTGCATCATACACTCCTCATGCTCAGTTTAATGGAGAAATGGGGGAAAGGAAATTCTTGGGGGAACTCTCCCAAGGTTGGACTTCCAACTTTGAACCAAATATCTTAGCTGTAAGAGCTGAACATTGAGTAGGCTGTTCCAGGCATAAAATTTCAGGGTTCAGGTTAAAAATCTGGACTTCTGGGAACAATATCCAGAAACGCTCATCTATCATTGTCCAACTATTATTAATGTCTACTCGATGTGAAAGCAGGCTTAGAGGATTAAGAAGAACAAACTTACTCTTACACAATTTTTAAATTTCAACAAGAGTTCAACAAATCTTCAAAGGGCTATTTGAGGAGTTGAGGAGGCAGAACAAGAGAAGCCAACATTAAATTAAAAAATACTTAATTGCTAAGCAACAAGATAAGCATCTGAGCGATCTTCTTAAAGACAAAATCTCCAGGTCTAACTTTGGAGGTCACAGCTTTGACACGAAATCTTGCAAAGCCAGCAGCCATTTGGCTTGGCAGCTTTTCTAGGTGTTCTTCCATTTCAGTATTAAGGAAATGACACCCTGAAAACTTATTTCTTTTAATAAGGATGCTTCCCATTGAACCTTTTTTTAAATGGGAAGGGCTCAATAATACTGGTTTCTTTGGGTAAATGTTTAAGTTAAAATGTGTTTCTTCCAATTGTGAGGAAGACTTTAGCATTTTAATCACATTTTAGGGTTCCTCCAAGAAACTTGGCTAGATTTTGCAGAGCTCTGCTTCAGTCTATGTTTATCTTCTCTACCATTAAGCCCTTTGAGCTGTACTATGTGTGGTCTCTATTGAACGATCCAGATCACAAGCTCTTCTTTGCTCCATCTCTACCCTTACAAAAGAACCTGCAGTATTCTTGGCCTTTATCATCAGGAGCAACCTTTTCTAATAAAAATAAATCAATGAATAACTATCTCAATTAGAATTTGTCCCTCTTTCTAAGTAGTTATTAAAGATTTCTTAATACCATAATAAAACAAGGAAGAGCAATGAATGGAGGAACGACAGTGTGTCAAGAAGCAATCATATGCCAAAAAAAAAAAAAAAAAAGCAATCATGAGCACCCAAGATTGGAAGATAAATGTATAAACAAATACAAATAAGTGCATTCAGTTCTGGAAGACACAGGATACATGGAAGGAGAGAGAGAAGGATGAGATTTAATTCTGACCCTACCATTTTCTAGCTCTATGACCATGGGCAAGTCATTTTACTTTCTTCCATTTGTGAAAAGGGGATGAAGACAATGATATGCCTCTTTAAACATTTCTTATTGTAAAAATATTCAAATGTACACAAAATAGAATAGGATAATGAATACCATATACTCATCATTCAGAATCAACAACTCTCGTAGATGTTAACACATTTGCCTCATCTGTTTTTCCCTCCTGAAGTATCTTAAAGCAAACTCCTGACATTGTATTTTTTTATCCCTATATACTTTAATACACCTTGATGAATAATATGGATACTTTCTTATAGACTCATAGCAAATTAATAATTCCTCTGCAAATTATGATATACAAAACTATAATTTGAATATCTTTGTTTCAAAATTTACTTTTTATATTTAGGAAAAAATATGATGACCTATACCTAGTTTTCAGGATATGGGCTTCCAACCCAATAGAATGGATGTTCCAATTGATAAACCTGAATAACTGTTACCTTGTGATGTTCCATGAGTGAACGTATATAAATCCTTCCAAAGAAAGATGCAAAAAAAAAACATTCACAAGTACATTTTTCATCCCTTCCTAGGCAGAAAATAGGCAGTTGTTAGGGAATGCAAGCCTTATTCTAGCCCCCACTCCTGTTCCTGTCGGCCTCTGGCTAACAGAATTTGGAAGAGGACGTAGCACCCCCACTTTGCCCAAGGAGCCCACTAAGATGGAGATGAGTGATGGATAATTCGTCTGAGGCCCCCAGACAAAAGCTCCATTCTTCCTGATCAGTGTGGGCCTAGCTTTGAACTGCACAGTAAGCTTTGGGAGAGACACGTCTTACTGAAAACACCATTCACATTCATAAATATATACATTGGCTATATGGAATAAGACTTTAATATCCTCATCTTGAGAATGCATTTTCATAGACCCAAATACTGGATAATGTTCAGCATTTTTAAAATTAGAAGCTTCATTAACTGTGCTCTTGAATTCTGTTAATAATTCCTATAACTACAGTATGATCCTTAGAATTGTAACCACCTTCTAGTTAGCAATTCTGGCTTCCTGGCATGGATTCCAAGCCTATAAAAATCCAAGAAAGGTTAGAAACTGAATAACGTTCATTTGCCAAGTACTTGCAATTTACAGCTTAAATAATTAACCTCGTCTCATCAATCTTTACGACCACAACACATAGCACCCTGCCTGCACGGAACTTGTCCAGGTCAACTGAGGTTTACATATTTGTGTTAACTATGCTACCCTATAGGGAAAAATCAGCCAGCATTTTGTCTGACACAAATGAATTAATAAACATATCTCAACACATTGCTCAATCAAATCATCAGATAAAAATGTACTAATATATTTGCTTTCTATCAAAATGCATACACAAGTGACACACACACAAAGATTAACAGCGCTATCCCTGAATTCGAGAAGGTCACCATCTACAACAGAACATACTCAAGTTGACAGACTCATGAAGATTAACTGTGCACATAATTGGCTCCAGAATAGACGAATGCCTGGCATCAAGGGCTGAAGCACCCCACATTTATTTGCCCAAGGATGACTCGGCCAACCTGCTGATCACGGTACACACAGTCACCTGCACGCACATGTCACACAATAGTGCCACACAGCCTAAGGTCAGCCCTGCCGCGCAGAGCTGAATTTTAAAGCCAGCTTGGGAGACAGGTGAACATCAACACAGGCACATACCACACACTCCTGTCTCACATTCCTAATCAAGTTTTTCAAAGCAATTCCCTTTGGCTGTGATTCATAGAAGATGGAGAAAATGTAATTATGCTACTTTAAAACAAAATCAAATTGGCAAAGTATAGGTCTAGGCAGAAAAATATCTTGATGTAATTCCTTTGAAGCCTTTGGTGAACAAATGGAAAAATTTCAGTAGTGTGGATAAATGGACTAATGTTCCTAACTGACATATAATAAGTAAGTTACATGTACCATAACCATTCTATTTCTTATCAAGAAGCAAAGCATTTTCAGAAAGTCATTTCTTAAAACAGCATCAAAAGTAATTCTTTTCTTTGTTTTACACGATATTTTTTCCCCCAAATACTTGGTGGAAAGAGAGACCGCACATGAGCAAGCAGGTATAAATGGGAAGGCTTTTCTCTGCAGTCCCCATTACCGTTACTAAATGTAATTGAATGTATTAGCAGGTCTCTGTAGGAATGTGATATGCTAACACACTCTAATTTTCATTAGTTTCTTGAAACAGTCATATGAGGAATTTAAAATATGTGCATGAGAGAAATTAATAATGGCTGGTACTGAACAAAAGTATTAAACTGGCTTAAGAAAAAAAAAACTTGCCTATGAAAAGGAAGACACTTAAATCACCCATAGGAAAGCATCCTGATGACAGGCCACCATTCATTTTTCTGAAACAGCTGCTCTGCCAGGAGTGATAACAAACAAAGAAGGCCTCTTGTCCCCATCATGGTGAACACCCTTTTTTGTTTTCCACCCCCACCAAGGGTAGATATAGGGGAGCTAAAAACATTGATGAGATTAAGGGTTTCTCTTTGTTTTTGTTTTTTTTCAAAATGAAAAGGTGTACAAAGCTGAGTGGTTTTCAGGCAGACTGCAGTTCTGTTGGAGACAAGGAAGAAACCGGTTCTGCTGAGAACTTTGGGGAGTTTCAGGAAGGCAGCCACATTCTAGTCTTTCATCCCTTGTATCTAACAAGCACATTAGGATTTAAGTATGCTTGCAGGCAGTATTTCTTTCTTTCCTAAATTTTTTAAAATTTATTTGACAGAGAGAGAGGAGAGAGAGAGAGAGAGAGAGAGAGAGAGAGAGAGAGAAAACACAAGCAGGGAGAAAGGCAGGGAGAGGGAGAAGCAGACTCTCCGCTGAGCAGGAAGCCTGACATGGGGCTCAATCCCAGGACCCGGGGATCATAATCTGAGCAGAAGGCAGACATTTAACCGACTCAGTCACCCAGGCACTTTGGGAGTGTTTGATTCTATCCCTGAAATGGCCCCAAGAGATAAGTAGGTATTATCTACAACTACATAGGAAAGCCATGGTTTAGAGACATAAAGTCATAATTGGCCCATGATGACACAGGTTCAACAGGGGTCTGGAGCTGAAATTAGTTTACTCTGTTCCATGTAAGGTTTATGGAGAGCCCTATATGTCTCAGATTCTTTGGCACTGCGCTGAATACAGAGGGACACCCCTCGCCCTTCCTGGACTCCCTCTGTTGTATCTGTGGGATTTCCCCTCTGTTTAAGATGAGGAGGGCCTGTCAGAGGGAGCCCTGTTGCCTGGAGCGTCTAACTGGCCCCAGAAAATGGTGGCTGGCCAGGGTTGAACGGCTCTGTGCCAGACGAACAATTCTCCATGGGCTTCTAGCGCCCACTTTCAGTTTGATGCTCAACCACTTCTCTCTCTCTGCTGTCTCCACAAGGCTGGGACATTACTGCCTGGGATGAGCAACTCTAAGACCTACCCCTCTATTAACCAAAGACAGTGTTGTTGTTGTTGTTGTCATTGTTGTGTGTGTGCCTTCTTCATTAAGTCCACTGTTTGGTCTGAATTAAAAGTATATTTGAAATTAATCTGCTGATCATCTCCTAACATGAAGCAGCGGTGGGAGACCCTGGGTCCCAAGGGGTTGTTCATTAAGCATTTAGCTCACACGATAAACGATAAGATTTAACATTGGGTAATGGCCTGCCACATGACTGACCCTTTAGGAGGATTATTAAGTGTAGAAAAGTTAAATAATTTGAGAAGCTAGATCGTCACCCAGGTCTACCTGACCCCAGAGTCCAAACACCTGACCATTGGGCAGCAGCACCCTCAGTTACCTTGGCCACAGAAGTAAAAACACTTGATAAAAAGTGACAGACACAAGAATATCGTGACAAGGTATCTTATTTTTGATAATCCAGACCAGAAGACAAAACCATGAAAATGTTCATGCAAGTATCTTGACTACATGCTCATAGCAATGAATTACTCAGGAGATACTCTAATTTCTCAATTTTTGGTGGTGGATGTCTAATTTCTCAACTCTTGATAAGGATATTATCTCTATTTCCTTAAAACATGACCAAAACCTCCTGAAAAGGGACATTTCTTGGTGTTCAGAGGAGGTAAGTCCTCCTATATATTATATACACTTCCTTGCATTCTCATAGCCCCTCAACATTTCTAGATACACCAGTCATTCATGCTATCCTCTTCTTGGAACTCCCGGAGTTCAGATGTAGCCAGCTGCTGGGCACCTTGCCAGATTTCATCCTGTCTTCTAATAATGGATGGACATATCATTTCTCCTGACTAAACACCAAACTTAAGACAACAAAGACTTTACTCAATGCATCTCTGGATGCCCAGCACCTCCTACAGTGGCCAAAACATGGTAGACAATCAAATTATTCTTGGTTGAATTAATTACTAACTGAGTGAAAACACATATAGATTCTACCATAATAATATTGCCAAAAATAAATTTGTATCACCAAGGACCCCAACCCAGTGGCTTGCAAGGTCAATTATTCTCGTGCCCATAGATTTGCACAACTGAGCATATCTGAGTGGGCTTCAAGGTTGCAGATCAGCTGGGCTTGGCCCCAGGCAGGTTGGCTCTGGTTAGCTCCATATGTATTCATTCTGGGTCCCAGACTGAAAGGGTTATGGCTATGTGGGCATCCTCTTTTTGTGGTGGATAACTGGTGCCCGAAAGGCAAGTCAAAGTGTGCTAGCACATATAAGTCCCCTGCTTACGTTATATCTCTTAACATTCCACTGGCTACAGCCAGTCACATCAACCCAAGTTAATGGGGTAGGAAACACATGCCACCCACAGAAGAGCAGCTGGGGTGGGGGTAGAGGGGGCTGGTGGGTTTATTTGCCAATAATCTAAACCACCACAACTATAAAATCATCTCAAAGTCAAAATGGACTGAAGCAGAATTAAGACTAAACGTTTGGGAGCTGCGATTAGAAATGACTTTTTTTTTTTTTAAAGATTTTATTTATTTGACAGAGAGAAACACAGCCAGAGAGGGAACACAAGCAAGGGGAGTGAGAGAGGGAGAAGCAGGCTTCCTGCCGAGCAGGGAGCCCCATGTGGGACTCGATCCCGGGTCTCCGGGGATCATGACCTGAGCCGAAGGCAGTTGCTCAACCAACTGAGCCACCCAGGCACCCCTAGAAATGACTTTAAAAGAATGTAAGGACATCGGGGCAGTGGGTTAAAGCCTCTGCCTTTGGCTTAGGTCATGATCTTGAGGTCCTGCTTCCTCCTCTCTCTCTCTGCTTGCCTCTCTGCCTACCTGTGATTTATCTCTTTGTCAAATAAATAAATAAAATCTTTTAAAAAAAATAATATAAGGACATCAGAGTAGATCAACCCTAGTTCAAATTCCAACCTCATACCCCAGTTTTCTCCTATGTAACACTGAGGATCTGAATAGCTCCTACCACATAAAATTGTAAGGAAGACTAATAAAATAATCCATGTAAAATGTTTTAGCATTGTGTCCTGAACGTCAAAAAAATACCCATTTTGGTCCATTTTAACGTGCATTCGGTAAATGTCCAGATGATGATGATGGGGGGGGGTGATAAAAGGGATGAGGAGGAAGAGGATGGTAATAAGTCACAAAAAAAATTCAGTTATTCACCAATGAACTGGTTTTAAATTTAAATTTAAACAATTTCAGGATATTTATACAAACCAACCAATATAACTATGTACATAGTTGTCTAGGCCAAAATTCTCAATGTAGTATGTGGTGAGTACTGTGGTCCTCTGTGTCCCACTGTGGGGCTTAGCTCCTCTCCTTTATCCTTTTCTGTTTCATACTCATTCAATTTACTATGCCAAAACATTTCTCTCACTTTCCCTTTCATATCTTCCCTCCACAACGTCCCCTCTGGCAAAGCTAAAAAGATGCCAAGCTTATTTTTTTTCTCCATTTACATCTATTTAGCATCAATTCAGTAATACCATATTTGTATTATGTTGCAGAAGACTTAAGTCTAGTAAGGAAAGAACCAATTCTTTAAAATACATCTATCCAAGGGGTGTCTGGGTTAAGTGACTGACTTGATTTGAGCTCAAGTTGAGATTCTTTCCCTCTCTCCCCCACCCCCTTTCTCAAACAAAACAAAACAAAACACCTTACAATCCAATAGATGAGATAAAACTTCAATACCTCCAGAAAATGAAAGAATAGAAATGTCATATATCAATAACAATGGAATATTATTCAGCTATATAAAGGAATGAAATACTGATTCAAGTTAAAACATAGATAGACTTAATAACATTATACCAAGTGAAAGAAACCCATCATAAAAGACCATATGTGGATCTAAAAGACCATATATATGATTCCTTTATAGTAAATGTCCAGAATAGGCAAATCTTAAAGAGAGAGAAAGTAAATTACTAGTTGGGGATGGAAGGTGGGGAGAAAATGGGGGGGGGGGTCTATGCTAATGGCTACAGGGTTTATTTACAGGGTGATAAAAATGTGCTAACATTGATTGTGGTGGTGGTTATATAATTCTGATCATACTAAAATCACTGAACTGTATATTTTGTGTGATTTGTAAGGTATGGAATACAATACAATTTAAACTATTTTCTTAAAGAGGAAAATGGATACAGTTTTTTGCACACATACAAAAGAGTTCATGAAAGAAAGGAAAGGAGGAATTAGAAAAAAAAAAGCAGATTTTGTTGTAATGCTATAAAAACTCATTATCTGAAATTTTTAAATTATATTTAAATTTCCAAGTCAAGTTCAGTGTTTTGCATAGAGACAGTGTGTGTTGGCCTCCAGAGGAAATCATTTCCACACCAATACCAGTACCTTCCTTTACTTGGAAAAATAGTACTTGTCAGCCTTTGGGGGTATATGCTTCTTCCCTAAGGCTATCCCCACAAAATGCCAGATTGCTCTGTGCGAGCAGATGTCCCCAGTCACTCCACTCCATTCAGCAACCAGCAAAGCTAATAATGTCACTGGCTATTTTGTTCCCGGTGACAGAGGAGTAAGAAATTGTAGGCCTCGGGTCAGGAAATCTTACAGAGTAGTGACAGCAGAAGGTACCAGCTGGAATGTCTTATCTTTTCAAACCAAGTAATGTGTAACCCTGGTGAAAGTTTATCTATAATAATTACTAGAGTTTTAAAGTAATCCATTGGACACTTTGCCTCAAAAATGCTATTATTTGCTACATTTTGGAAGAAACTTCATGAAGCCTTAGGTGTTGAATAAGATGGTCTCTTATTATTTTTTTTAAAGATTATTTATTTATTTACAGAGAGAGTGAATGAGCGTGAGTGGGGGAAGGGGCAGAGGGAGAGGGAGAGAATCTCCAAGCAGACTCCGTGCTGAGCATGGAGCCTGCCTTGGGGCTTGTCCACCACCTCGAGATCACAACCCCAACCAAGCCGAGTCTGATGCTTACCGACTGAGCCACGCAGGTACCATGAGATTGTCTCTTTTAAAAGAGTATTCCCAGGGGAACCTGGGTGGCTCCGACGTTGAACATCTACCTTCGGCTCAGGTCATGATCCTGAGGTCCTGGGATCAAGTCCTACATTGGGTTTCCTGCTCAGCGGGAAGCTTCTCTCCCCCCACTGCCCCTGCTTGTATTTCCTCTTTTGCTGTCTCTCTCTCTCTGTCAAATAAATAAATAAAGTCTTAAAAAAAAAAAAAAAAAAAAGAGCATCCCCAAACCAGGAAGGCCAGTCCTTCTGTCACTTCATTCAACTTACCCCTTCATCCAAGGGTTACAAGGGAGCGCTGTGTTTTATTCTTTTTCTTCCCCAATACATGTGGCATATAAAGTACTTAATATGTATTGAATGAAGGAAGGAGGAGGAAGGCAAAGATGGTGGAAGAGAATGTGGAAAGAAGGAAGAAAGAACTTATATTAAAACCTTCCAAAGACCAATCCATCTAGATAGTGTCTGATATATTTAGTCATACACCCCCTCAACCACTCCTCACCACAATGACACGGAGAAGGAACGCCCAACAGCAGGAGAACCCTGAGACTGCAACATCGGCTACAGAATTACTGGGAATGAACATAAACAATATGACAGATACGGAGTTCAGGGCAGCAATGGTCCAAGCAATAGTCAATTTAGAAAAGAACATTAGTCTTAAAATGGAAGCCATAGTAACAGAAGTGAAAGCTGAGGTTAGAAAGGCTTTAGACGAGATGCAATCTAATTTAAATATGCTAACAGCCAGAGTAAGTGAAGCTGAAGATCGTATCAGTGATTTGGAAGACGCACGGAATAGGAAGGAGGAGCAAGAGAACTCTTGGAGCAAACAACTAAAATCCCAAGAAAACAGAATAAGGGAAATGAATGATGCCATGAAA
>PITA01005547.1:55444-109817 GCA_004023965.1 Spilogale gracilis | reverse complement strand
GGTAATCTAGGGAGGGAAACGAAACAACAGAGATTTTGAACACAGAAACAAACTGAGGGACTTGGAGGGAGGGGGGTGGAGGGATGGGAGAGCCTGGTGGTGGGTACTGGGGACACCTAAAGCGTGGAGCACTGGGTGTGGGGAATGGGGAATGAATCTTGAAACACTGGAAAAAAAATTTTAGTAACAATAAAAAAAATTTAAAAATTTAAAAAATTTAAAAAACCCAGAAAACAAAAACAACAACAAAAAAAGAAAGTGCAGACACCCAAACCTACATCCTTTAAACCCTGTATGCGCATTCTTCAAGCTAAGTCACACTATGTTCTCTAACAGAAGTCACACTATGTTCTCTAATAGAAAAGAGGCAAAATGGTCCAAACAGTAACCAAGATTGTTAATTAAAACTCAAGAGAGAAATAACAAATATTACGTTGATTAAACATGAACTTACTTATACAGATTATAAATATCCTAACTAAAGATTTCTGAGGTCAGAAGGATATCCATTATTGAGGTTTGAAAATAATTTTTGGAGTTATTCTTGGTCTACTACAGAAGTCAGACTAAAAGAAAATGTGATTCTTCTCTTACTCCATTCTGATTATATACAATTAAGTTTTGGCTTCACTAATTGCATTTTTAAACTTCGATTTTTTTTTTAAAGATTTTATTTATTTGACAGAGAGAAACACAGCCAGAGAGGGAGCACAAGCAGAGGGACTGAGAGAGGGAGAAGCAGGCTTCCCGCCGAGAAGGGAGCCCAATGTGGGGCTCGATCCCAGGTCTCCGGGATCATGACCTGAGCCGAAGGCAGTCGCTTAACCAACTGAGCCACCCAGGCGCCCCTAAACTTTGAATTTTCTAATAAGGTACATTTAAAGCTTAGGGTGCCTAGGTGGCTCAGTCAGTTAAGTGTCTGACCCTTGGTCTGACAGCTCAAGTCATGATCTCATGGGTTGTGGGATCAAGGCCTACATCGGGCTCTGCACTCAGTGGTCTGCTTGAAAATGCTCTCTCTCTGCTCCTCCCCCATGCACACATGAAGATGATTGCACACCCACTCTCTCAAATAAATCTTTTTTTAAAAAAAAGATAAATTTAATGCTTAATCCAGAATGACAACTTTTCGTCCAGGAATATGATCTTCACTCTTCCTTAAAAAGACATATGGGGAGTCTGCAAAGGTAAATTTTGATGATTAGCAGTGTCCTGGTGGTTAGTAAACGCCAGTGTGCCTCAGAATCCCAGTACTGTTACCGGTGACAACCTGCTCTGGATTGTCGGTCAGTGGATGCCATAAAGGGAAATTGAAAGAATAGTCACATTAAGAAGAGCTCAGACACAAATAAGTACAATCTGACTTGACTTAAGGGAGACCCAGCAGAATATGTTTGCCTATTCTAGTTCTCTAGCTGTATCATTGACATAAGGTTCTGTTGTTGCTTTATTACTAACAGATATGTGGGTCAAACATCATCTGATGTCATTCCCAATATGAGGGCTTTGCTTGTTTCTATATAATGAGGTTCTTGGACTGCTAAAACAGTCAAAGTCTTTCCTTATTATAATTACACAAGTCACCTTACAGAAGGAAGGAAGATACCTGAATCATATGACCAGGCATAGTAAAGTGTGCATGTGAACTTTCAACAAAAGAGGAAGCTTTGTACCAGATGTGAAAAAGTAAAGTTTATTTTTCCATTTAGCTTGTTTATTTAGGTAAGGAGGAAGGAGACAGTGGCTGCTTCTCATTCCAAACTACTCAGGGAATGACTTTTCTTTCTTCTTCATAAATGAATGAAGTTGGCTTACTGCAGTTCCCAGAGGTATCTGGAAAGGAACCAAGCCTTAATGATTACATTTCATCTGTAGCTAGTTTAACCTTTGAAACCTGCCAATCAACAGACAAGACCAAGAGGGAAGGTCAATGCAGCCTTGCCCATCTAGCATTCTTTCACTGTTTGGATAGAAAACAATGTAGTAAAGATAATATTTTAAGAAATACAAAGCACATTATAGCCTAAGTCTTCATAAGAGTCCTTTAAGAGCTAAGAAACACCAAATCTTAGTTTAGTTTGTTTTTCCTTTTAATCATTGTGATTAAGCAGCACCGTGATAAAACTTTGACATTTAAAACAAAATAACGAAGGAAAACATCTTTTGTCCTTGATTCATCTATCTTTCACATTATTTTGGTCTGACACACCATATATTTCTAGGCTAAAGATCTTCTTGGTATATATTCAAGCCAAATGCTATCTTCTCCATAAATTATCAAAACATTCTTCTTAACCCTGATGGTATTACATGTTATTAATAAATAATATAAAGTACACCACAAAGCAATCATTGATATTTTGATCTTGTATTCATTAGCAAAAAGAAAAACAAACAGACTACAAAATATTAAATGGATTTCCCTCTTCATTTACGCATCCATTTAAAAAAATGCTTACTTTCTCTTTTTTCCCCATAATATCCCCTCATCCTGCTTCTTGCAGAGGGGGGAGAGGGTGGGAGAGAGAACACTATCACCAAGATTAATGGAGCACTGGTAAAGTATTTTGGGTACAAATGACCCACTTTTATGTACTGCCAGAACAATTCAGCAAGGGTTTAGGAAAGAGAAAACCCGAAGTTCCTTTCCATTGAATTCATGCAGCTGGTGGTGATAAATTGATTGTTCTCCTTGAACAGCAGGGTCAGAAAGACAAAGAAGGAAATGTTTTCTATAACTGGCTGCATTTTTAATTAATTAGTAAACTGGTTTTTTTCTTTAAATGTCCTATGTCATCAAGATGAGTCACCTCCAGTTTTAATTAAATCGCTCTTAAAGGTAAACTCATCCTGCTAGAATGCAGGAGTGGCATAACGACGTGATTTTCTTTAAGTAAGACAAAATGCAAAAATGGTCCCTCTTTCTTTTTTCTTTTTTTTTTTTTAAGATTTTATTTATTTGACAGAGAGAAACACAGCCAGAAAGGGAACACAAGCAGGGGGAGTGAGAGAGGGAGAAGCAGGCTTCCCACCGAGCAGAAAGCCCGATGTGGGACTCGATCCCGGGTCTCCAGGATCATGACCTGAGCCAAAGACAGCCACTTAACCAACTGAGCCACCCAGGTGCCCCATTGGTCCCTCTTTCTAAAGGGAGGAGAAAAGGGATTACATCTCCTTCTGTGCTTCGTTTCCTGGTATTGTTTCTTAAACACTTTGTGTGTTTCATGAAAATCATCACTTTGGTTTACCATCTTTAAAAATAACCAAAAATAGAACTAGTAGTGTATATAATTTTAGATCCTGTGTGAAACTCAAGAATCCCAAATTTTGAACTTGAATCTGTTCTTCTAAGTATGACTATCAAGTGTGAATTAAAGGAAGACTTACTCACTGGGTGTTTGCTATGAATTCTCACAAAGATCTGAATCTGACCCTACAATTACTGTGGTTACTGCTATAGTTGCTAACATCAGCTAATATTTAATGCTAAATTTAAAGATAGTTTTCATGCAATTGAATAGTTTATTTTTGTTTAAAACCAGAGTGTAGCTACCATTTCATAGCAGTAGTGCTGAGGCCCCAGGAAAGGTAGGGAAGTATCTAGAGAAGAGTAGTCACTGCGAATATATTCTCAAGGCTTGAATGTAAAAGTATGCCACTGGTGATAGAGTATGCACAGGGTCACTAAAATAACACACTGGACAGAGTATTAATACTTGATATAATTAGTAATGAACATACATGTGCATGTGTGTGCATGTGTGTAGTGTATACAGGAGTGTGTGTGCATGGTAATGCCTCCTTCCAGACATTAGATTTCTGGGAAACCTTAACTATCTAGCCTTGAACCAGTCAAGCACCTGGAAATAAGAGAAAAATAAGTTTTCACAGTGAAACCAAGAAAGAAATGTAATGAATTTGTATTGTAGGTGTAGGCTCACCCTCAGGTATAAAGAAAAATAGCAGTTTACCGGCAACAGGGCGAAGTGGACTCACCTAAAGAGAAGAGGCTCCATATCTACAAGAAGTAGAGAGTAAATAAATAGAGAGTGAGAGCACTACCCAGGCTAATTAAAACGGAGGCAAATAACCCTACGTGAAATACTTCAACAGTCACTGCAGGCATCACCATAATTCAGCGAACCTATTCTGGTTACAGCAGGTCATTATACTGAGGACCCTGAGTCAGTTAATGTGCATTATTTAAAAGGCAGAGTACTGAGTAATGTATTTTAGATAGATCTTTCAATGAAATAATTAATTTGTTTTAAGTTTTGAGGCTTCAGTTACCTGGAGAGTAAAGTTATATGAAACAACTTTATTTTTGTTATGTTTAATGCAATGTATTTTGTCTCTAGCTTTCAAAGGCTTTTCTGAATACTCTTTTGTTATGCTCAGAGATGTTTCAAGGAATGTGAATATCTTAAACATTACCACTATTTACAACTACATTAAATGAGACAATTAAGAGTTGAATTTTTTAAAAGATA
Source organism: Spilogale gracilis (assembly GCA_004023965.1). Taxonomy (NCBI): domain Eukaryota; kingdom Metazoa; phylum Chordata; class Mammalia; order Carnivora; family Mephitidae; genus Spilogale; species Spilogale gracilis. Next base: position 105,327 of record PITA01005547.1, on the reverse strand, counting down.
CCTTTTCTGATTATATTTGCCTTGTTAAAAATCATGTTTGCCAAGCCACTGTACAAGTTTTGGGTTGTACTGCAATGTCTCTTCTTCCATATTACTGTAATAAGCTTCCATTCCTGGCTGATAATAGGTTATCACCTATAGTATTATCATGTGATTTTACAGTCTGATGTACAAGCTCAGGTATTAAGGCCTCTGACGAGGAACAAGGAGGAGGGGTTTCTAGAAACAAAAATTCTTGATTCATTAATTACTTGTTGAACATCACAATGTCATGGACATAATCCAACAGTCCTGGAGGATGCTTAGAAAACAACAGAAGAATCTGAAATCTTTAACTCTCTTTCTTTGAAAAAAAATCTTCTGTCACAAGTCAGAAGGATAATGTCTCTTTTCACCCAATGAGAAAGCTGTTCTCACACGAGCATAATTAATCTTCTGACACCATGACAAAGAAATTCCTTAAAAGGATTTCTCCGATTTCCTCTCAAGACAGAAGATTGTCTTTATCCATCATCTGTTCTTCCTGATCCCTTCTTTTTGAATATCCACATCAGCAGAATTGTCCATCAGAAGAGACAGCAGGAGGGAAATCTCTGCATGATTGATAGGGCCCCAGTGCTCTGGAGGCTATTTAAGCGCAAGCATCTATTGTTGCAAACTTACTTTACAGCAGTTAAACAAATATAATGGTCGCCAATTCAACCATTGTGCAGCTTAGACTTGACTAAAACTAGTAAGTGAAGTTTGCTAATGACAAGGCACTGATTTAACCTTTGCAGATAAGTTGGCCTGGTGTCTATTTTGAAAAGAGAATATTCTCAAAATCATGAAACACTATTTGTATATTTGAAAGTGTAATATACTATACTGTATATAGATAGACATTCCCATTGAAAGACAAGAAAAGTTGGAAACTTTTTTGTCCTAAAGTTACTCAGTACTTCTTACCTACATCATGGCGATTTGGGAAAATAAAAAACAATTTTTAAAAATTGTATTATGTTACCATCTGGAAAAATGAGGTGTGTCAAAGAAGAAAGTGGTACCAACACTCCCTTAATTTTTTTTTTCCAGACTCATCATATTGGAGTTTTTTCAGAAATTTAGATATATTCAGGTACTCTTACCCCCATCTGTGAAAGAAACAGAAGGCCATTTGAAACGCCTTGTGATCACCTGCTACTTCCTTGGGTGGAACTAATGAACAAGAGCATTACAGGTCGGTTTCAATGGAGGAGCCAAGCACACTGGGCAAGGATCCAACCCACAGAAAATGCAAGCCTGGCTCCACTTTCGAAGCAATCTACACGAAATGGAAACAGGTCTAGAAATCTCACTGTGCTGTGCTGTTACAGCACACCCGAGATCAACAGTCCAGGTTACAGCATGCTCCGTGTTCTTTACAGATGCCGCCAAAAATGCCACTTGAGTCCAGACACTAGGACACGCTGACACCATGTATCTGTTTGCACCACAATGACCTTCACTACTCAGTTCTAGACGCACCCTGTGAAAATATTTGTTTATCCTTCCACTCCCGGAATAGTGAGGCCAGCCCTCGCAGGCCAGGCCCCCGACTCATTGGTGCTTCCGTTGGTAAGGATGGAAAGACAGACTGTCACTGCCTGACCTACTGTGGGGCCTCCTCCAGCTGAGCAGAACAACTGGTGGCCAGCCCCAGCCAGGGGCCACGTGTTCTGTCTGCAATGAGCAACTAATTTGGCTTTTCTTAAATTACACAGTCATATTCAGGACTGATTATCCCTCTGAAGATATAGGGGGAAAGAAGTACATCCAGGATAAAGACCTAGGGAAATCTTTGTGGTAAGGAGGGACCCTAAGCAGTTTGAATGTACAATAGAACACAGAGAATGAATTTAGAGAAGCCAGAAATCAATAGAAAATGAGCTGGTTTCTACAGTAACATGGGAGAGAGGGCCGGATGGGGGGAATTCAGAAGGCTAATTTTGTGAAGGCTTGTCTTCCCAACAGGATTGTTGTGTGCTGGGGCAGAGAGGTTTGGTGGCAAGGACCATTCTTCATTGTTTTTCTTTGTCTTCTATACATTGTATAGCATCTTATTGAGATCAATAAACACTTTAGCTAGTTAGAATGGAAACTGAGTAACAGGCTTTTAGTTCTGCCCAAGGTCAGGTGTGGAATACCTGGGAAGGGGACCTTGAGATTAAGTCCAAGTTCAAGTTCTTGGCATTAAATCCTGGATAAGAAAAACCCACCAGTGTATATGGGAAATCTCTGTACCTTCCTCTTAATTTTGCTATGAACCTAAAATTGCTCTAAAAAAATTAAGTCTTTTGGGGCACCTGGGTGGCTCAGTTGGTTAAGCGACTGCCTTCGGCTCAAGTCATGATCCCGGAGACCCTGGATCAAGTCCCACATCGGGCCCTCTGCTCGGTGGGAGGCCTGCTTCTCCCTCTCTCGCTCCCCCTGCTTGTGTTCCCTCTCTAGCTGTGTTTCTCTCTGTCAAATACTAAAATCTTTAAAAAAAAAAAATTAAGTCTTAAAGAAAAAGCCAAAACAAAACAAACGCTACCAGTGCTCACAAAAACTCCAGGGAAAAACAAATATTTCAGTCTTTTGCCCTTCAGAGATACCTTTGTAAGACAAGGATCAGTTGTAATGTGGTCCTTTGCAAATATTTAACACTAATTGTGTTCACAGAACTGACTTCAGATTAAGACATGCATTCACTGGATTCCAGCTCCCCTGTTCCCATTGTTGCATATGATTCAGTCTCTCTTTGCCTCAGTTACTTCAACTGTAGATTAGGGATAATAATGGTGCCTATACATTCCAGGATGTTGTAAGGATTAAATGTAAATCCTGGCATTTGGCAAACACTCTGGACATACAACAGACTATTATTCATTCTTTGTTGCCCCTTCCCCCTCATTCATACAACTCTCAAAGTGGGCACTTTCAGCTCTATTTCTGGGAGTTCATGGGGTTTTCTTGTTTTGTTTTGTTTTTTTAAAGATTGTATTTCTTTATTTGAGAGAGAGAGAGAGAATGAATGAGAGCACAAGAACAGGAGGAAGGAGAAGCAAACTCGCAGCTGAGCAGGGAGCCCAATGCTGGGATCATGACCCGAACTGAAGGCAGATTCTTAACTGACTGAGTCACCCAAGTATCCGTCTGAGTTTATCTACACACACACATACACACACAGACACACACACACGATATAGCAGCCTTTGGTGCTATAAAAGGAGTACGTCCAATAAATTGAGGTAAATGGACACTTCTGAATGACCAAGAGAAGAGAATGAGGACATTAAGCAGAATAAGCAAAGAAGAACAGGGAAGGCCAGGGTGACACAGGGCCTGGAAACATAATTTCTCAGGACACTATTTGAACTATTGCTGGCTTGTGTGTGCTGCATTCTGCTTCATCCAGCTCAGCTTCACCATCTGGTTTCCTGGTTATTTTTGCATGGTCTTCAGGTTGGGGTCTTATTGGGATATACAAAGCACATTCTGTACTTGTTTTCTTTTCCACTCAATTCAATGAATACTTCTTTTGTTCCTATAGTCGCCAAGCATTGCTGTAGATGCTGAGGATACATTCATGAATAAGACTACCATCTTGAAGTTCATAGCTCAGAGAGCCTTACTTGACAGAAGTAGAGAGCACACATAGTATGGCAGAGAACATACATGGTATAATAGAGAACATATATGGTGCAAGAGAACATGCATGACATAATAGAGAGCACACATGGTACAATAGAGAACATACATGATGTAATAGAGAACACACCGTGCAACAGAAAACATACATGATATAACAGTGAACACATAGTAAAATAGATAATATAAGTGTAATAGAGAACATACATGGTATAATAGAGAACGTGCATGACACAACAGAGTGCACACATGGTACAACAGAGAATATACATGATGTAATAGAGAACACACAAGAAGTCTGGGTGAAAATGGCACTTAAGACTTCAAAGATGAGCAGGAGCTTGCAGAACAGAGAAAGGGTGCAATTGAAGACATCCCACAGCGGCACCTGGGTGGCTCAGTTGGTTAAGCGACTGCCTTCGGCTCAGGTCATGATCCCGGAGCTGCGGGATCGAGTCCCACATCGGGCTTCCTGCTCGGCGGGAAGCCTGCTTCTCCCTCTCTTACTCCCCCTGCTTGTGTTCCCTCTCTGGCTGTGTTTCTCTCTGTCAAATAAATAAATAAAATCTTAAAAAAAAAAAAAAAAGACATCCCACAAAAAGAAAACAGTGGGGCCAAATAAGTAGGTGTCACTTTGTGTGTGTGTCTGAGTCCTAGAATACGTGAAGGCAGAATGGCAGGAAATTAGGTTAGAGAATAAAGTGACCTTAAGAAAGGCAATGAAGCTTTAAACAAAATTTTAACAGATAAAGGGGGTCATTAAAGATTGCAGGCAAAAAAGTAGAGTGATTGAATTTGTTTTTCAAAAAAGTAATTCATGGGACCAAATGAAAGACACTGGAAAAGGAACAGGAAAAGGAGTCAAAGAGCAAAGAGCTTGGAAGGGATTGGTTAAATGGTCTGGCAAGAGACAATGAGGAACTAACAAGGACAGCTGAGATGGATATCATTTATTTGACTTGTGCAGGTCCCTGAACAGGCAGGGTTTAGTGACCCACTGGATATGGGATGAGAAGAGGGGAGGAAAAGCCTTAGGTAAGGGGGAAGTTTCTAGTTGGAGCACTTGAGTAAATGTCATGCCATTAATTTGGTAGTAAAGGAAGTGTTGCCTTGTTTCTGTGTTTGAATTTGCAGAATCACATGCCCGAAGGCCTTTTGTTTACTCTTTGTCACTAACATCTGGCCCTCCAGGAAGGAATCTAAGAATAGATTGAAACCTTGAAGAATAATATTTTTCAGTTAGTTTTTAATAAGGTATTCTTTTATTTCTACTTCCTTACCAAGTAAATCCTATGGTACCCTCCATAAATTTTAATTTTTAAAAATAGTCCCAGAAATGCAAAGTTTCCTGATTTACTCCATAGCTGAATGGCTCAATGGATTTTGTGGCCAGGCCAGTCTTTAAGTATGAGACAGTGAGGTGAAAAAAGAAAAAAACCAGAGCAAACATCTGCCAAAAGGTTACATGTGCCAAATGGGAAATGACAGTACATTTAGAGAAAGAGGAAGAAACAACAGGCTGGTTAATGCCTCGATTTTACTGCTAGCAAAGTTTCTAAATGGGAAGAACTTGTTTAATGACCAGTTTCATATATTTGAGGTCTGGGTCAAAGAGAACACAAACCTTTTTTTTTTTTATTTTTATCTATCTATCTATCTATCTATCTATCTATCTATCTATCTATCTATATCAAGATTTTATTGGGCACCCAGTGGTTCAGTGGGTTAAGCCTCTGCCTTCAGCTCAGGTCATGATCTCAGGATCCTGGGATTGAAGCCTGCATCTAGCTCTCTGCTCAGCAGGGAGCCTGCTTCCTCCTCTCTCTGCCTGCCTCTCTGCCTACCTGTGATCTCTCTCTCTCTGTCAAATAAATAAAATAAAATCTTAAAGAAAAAAAAAAGATTTTATTTATTTATTTGACAGAAAGAGACACAGTGAGAGAGGAAACACAAGCAGGGGGAGTGGGAGAGAGAGAAGTAGGCTTCCCGTTGAGCAGGGAGCGTCATGCAGGGCTCAAACCCAGGACCCTGGGATCATGCATGATGTGAGCCAAAGCAGATGCTTAACGACTGAGCCACCCAGGTGCCTCCACAAATCTTTTTTAGAAAGTAGTAGCCACCTTATCCTTCTATTATTGTTTTTTGGGCATCTATGATATCAAATTAAAAGGTGATTTGTATTAATGATTAACTACAGTGTTACAACCATAAACAAAATTAATACGACATTTTAATGAAAAGTAATTTGGTTAATTCACTAAACTACATGATTATGCAGAACATTTACCTTTTTAAAAAAATATTCTAAAGTTTTTAATTTTTTTTTAAAGATTAAAAAAAATTTTTTTTTTTATTTGACAGCGACAAACACAGTGAGAGAGGGAACACAAGCAGGGGGAGTGAGAGAGGGAGAAGCAGGCTTCCCGCCAAGCAGGCAGCCCGATGTGGGGCTCGATCCCAGGTCTCTGGGATCATGACTTCAGCCGAAGGCAGTCGCTTAACGAACTGAGCCACCCAGGCGCCCCAGTTTTTAATTTTTAATTTTTTTATGTTTTTAATTTTAATTCCAGTGTAGTTAACACACAGTACCATATTAGTTACAGGTGCACAATATAGGGATTCAACAATTCCTATACATTACCTGGTGCTCATCAGGTTAAGTGTGCTCTTTAATCCCCATCCTCTATTTCAGCCATTCCCCCTGCCAACACCTCTCACCTGGTAACCATTAGTTTGTTCTCTATAGTTAATAGTCTGTTTCACTTTTTTTTTTAAAGATTTTATTTATTTATTTGATAGAAAGAAACACAGCTAGAGAGGGAACACAAGCAGGGGGAGGTAGCTGCTTAACCAAGTGAGCCACCCAGGTGCCCCAAGAGTCTGTTTTACTTTTATAAAAAATATAAAGTTACTACTGAGAGTGGGTTAGGATTGTGGACAAGGTTGTTGGAGCTCAAGAAGTCAGTTATCTTGAACGATAAAGCATCTTTAGGAATGAAAGCTACACACAGAAGAACAAAAGGGCCCAGGTCCCTGACATCACCTGTTACCACCTCAGCCCTAGATTAGCTTATGCCAGAAATGGTTTCCTAGAGCAGAAAAATGAAATAATTCCCCTTAGACACATTTTCGATTCTAAGGACTAAAATAAAAAACTATTTTCTGGTTGATTTTTAGACAAAATTTGCCAGTTACATAAAATTTCCAGTTACCTGTTATTTTATATGAATAATTCCTTTCATATTTAATCAAGATATAACTTTCCCCTAGGAGCCACATGACACTGAAGAAAGAGATATATCTGCATTCAACTTCCCACAAACTAAACTCTTAGGCAGATTTTACTGTAACCCAGAATGATAGGATATTACAGTGCTTTTCAGTTAGGTTCAGTAAAAATGAAGTGGGCATTTATGTGCTAGTGTTCAGTCACTTCACTAAAACAGTACTGATAAGGGGCTCCTGGGCTTTCCCCTCAGGTCATGATCCCAGAGTCCTGGGATAGAGCCCCGTGTCCGGGTCCCCACTCAGTGGGAGATCTGCTTCTCCTTCTCCCTCTGCCCCTCCCCATCTCCTGCTCATGTGCACTCTCTCCTTCTCTCTAATAAATAAATAAAATCTAAAAAAAAAACCCACAATGGTAAGAAGCATAAGTGTATATATGCCTAAATTTCCCAACAATTCAAGTACAGTAACAATTTCTCTCTCTAGGGGTCACTGACAGAATTCTCAACTACTGTAAACGCAGTCCACTGTCTAAAAGTAAGCAGATAAGTATATAAACAGACACAACAGACTGTACAAAGTTCACACTCTAAATGTTATTTGCACTTCACTCAAGGGGAGCCATCAGGCACTTACCCAAGCTTGTTTCTTTTCATTTGACACAGTTTGAAGGAGTCTAGATATATGATTCCTAGCTTTGACAGATTAAAAGTAGTGATATGCCAAGGGTAAGGACAATGACAATAAAAAAAGAAGTGAAAATTTAAATTTGACACTTTACAGTGAAGACAGAAAAATAACTTCAAAAAGGAGACAAGAGAACTTAAAATATTCAGCAATCTGGAGCCATTTAGTTTAGGAGTATATAGTTCTAGTCTATAGCTTGGCCCAAAATTAAGACACTGAGAATAACTGAAACAATCAGGATGAAGTTATACTTATTAAACAATTAATAAACTATAGTAACCTTTTGAAAAACTTCTGTAGAATTGTTCTTTTCTAAAATCTAAGCATTTCAGAGAATAAATTCTAGAGATCCCTTACAACTAAAAAGTTCTATACATTAAATTAATCTCTGGAAAATTCAGGAACTCTTTCTTCCCCAAGGATGTGGATTATATATACATTTCTCTTACATTTAAAAAAATTAATATTTTAGTAGACATGAACACCGAGATGAAAACCTTTTGAATTTGCCCCCATCAGAGGAATCAACATCTACTTTCTTCAATAATAAGATTGAAAATCAAAATTACTCCTTGATCCATGGGCTGCAGAATGGATGTTGTGTTTGTGGGCAGGAAAACAACATTCATCTCGGACATCTCTATCAGAGCTCTTGGGTGACCAGGTGCATTGTCAATCAGCAGTAATATTTTGAAAGGAATCTTTTCCTCTCAGCGATAGGTCTAAACAGTAACCTTAAAATATCCAGTAAACCATGTTATAAGCAGATGTGCTGTCCCCCAGGCTTTGTTGTTCCACTTCTAGAACACAGGCAGAGTAGATTTAGCATAATTCTTTAAGGCCCTAGAATCATCAGAATGGCAAAGGAGCACTGGCTTCCACTTAAAGACACCAGCTGCATTAGTCCCTAAGAAGGGAGCCAGCCTGTCCTTTGAGGCTTTGAAGCCAGACATTGACTTCTCCCCTATAACTGTGAGAGGCCAAGATGGCATCTTCTTCCAATAAAAGGCTGTTTCTCCTACACTGAAAATCTGTTGTTCAGTGTAGCCACCTTCAGTAATGACCATAGCTAGATCTTCTGGATCACTTGCTTCAGATTCTCTATCAGCACTTGCTGCTTCACCTCTCACTTTGATGTCACGGAGGCCACTTCTTTCCTTAAACTTCATGATCCACCCTCTGCCAGCTTCAGCCTTTCCTCCTGCAGCTTCCTCACCTCTCTCAGCCTTCACAGAATTGAAGAGAGTCAGGATCTTGCTATGGATTAGGTTTTGGCTTAAGGGAATGTTGTGGCTTGTTTGATCTATCCACACCACTCAAACTTTCTCCATCTCAGCAATAAGGCTATTTCACTTTCTTATCACTATGCATTCACTGGAGTAACACTTTTAATTTCCTTCAAAAACATTTCCTTTACAGGGTGCCTGGATGGCTCAGTCAGTTAAGTATCTGACTCTTGATCTCACAGTCTTGAGATCAAGCCCCATGTAAGATTCTCTCTCTACTTCTCCCCTCCACCCTGTTCCTCCCACTTCTGCTCTCTCTCTTTAAAAAAAAAAAAAAAAAAAAGAACTTTTCCTTTGCTTTCACTACTTGGCTATTTGGTACAAGAGGCTGAGCTTTTAGCCTATCTCAGCTTTCAACAAGCCTTCCTCCCTATTCATTTCCAGCTTTTGATTTAAAATGAGAGGCACGGGGCTCTTCCTTTCACTTGAACACTTAGAGACTACTGTAAAGTAATTATTTATTGGCCTAACTTCAATATTGTTGTGTCTCAAGGGATAGTGAGGCCCAAGGAGAGGAAGAGAGATGGGGAAACAGCATGTCAGTGGAGAGTCAGATCACACACAACACTCATCAATTAAACTCATTGTTTTATATAGGCACAGTTCATCGTACCTCAAAATAATTTCAATAGTAACATCAAAAATCACTAATTACACTAATCATAACACATCAAATGCAATAATAATAATAAAATTTAAAATATTCAAGAAGTACCAAAATATGACAATGTGACAGAGACATGAAGTGAGCAAATGTTGTTGGGAAAATGGTGGACTTGCTCAAAGCAGTGTTACCAGAAACCTTCAATTCGTCAAAAAAAAAAAAAAAATACAGTATCTGTGAAGAGCAATAGAGTGAAGCACAATGAAACAAATTATGCCTGTATATATAACAAAAACTTCTTTCATTTGATAGTTCTCCCTAGGGACAACAACTATTAGCAGTTTCTTGTTCATTCTTCTGAAGGAAGACAGAATAGAACTGTGATATATACACACACATACATAAATGTATGTATCGACATGAAAGGTAGCACTACTGCAAACACTCTGTATCACCCATTTTTCTCTTCACAAAAATCCCATGTTTACTATTATGCTTTTTATACTTTAATATTTAATTCATTTGTTATTTTATTATATACAGAACATGGATAATTTTGTTTTCCATTTCATCTGATTTACTTAAGCCTATTTGCTGAATAATGCATCTTCTTCCTCTGATTTGAAAGGTTTCCTTTATTATACCCTAAATTCCAGTAGGTATTTGGATCTGTTATAATGACTTTAATGTTATTTTTGTTAATATCTGACAGATCGTTCTTCATACCACTACTGTTCTAGTTTAGAATCTTCTTGAATTTCTTGTTTAATTTTATATATTAACTTTAGAATCAGTTTATCTGGTTCAAAAAATCATTTTGCTTTTTTATTGTGTTCTCATTAAATTTGTATATTAACTTAGGAAAAATTTATATATCTTATCATTATAGAGCTTCTTATCCAAGAAGGATTAGTCTTCCTCTGTGGTCCTAAGTAGCATTTTAAAGTTTTCTTCACCTAGATCAGGCCTTCTCAACCTCAGCATTATTGACACTGAACAATCAAAAATGTCTCTGGATGGTGCCAGATGTCACCCCGGCTGTCAAAATCAGCCTCAGTTGAGAAAACTGATCTAGATCATGATTCTTTCCAAGTTTAACACCAAGGTTCTTAATTTGTCCCCCCCCTTTTTTTTTGCTAATCTAAATGGCATCTTCTCTTCTAGTGCATTACCTAGTTGTTTGTATGCACAAACACTACTTATATTCACATATAATCATATACCCAGCCACTTTCTGAATTCTTTTATTGTTTATAATAGCTTCTCAGTTGATTCTCATGAGTTTATGAAGTAATCCCATCATCAGCAAAATGTTAAAAAAAATTTTTTAAGCCCTTTCTCTTTCCTAACTGCATTTTCTAGTAGCCCACAATGATGATAAATCAAGTTGGAAACAGCAAGCATCTTGAATGCTTCTAGTATTTCCCTATTTAGCATGATTTTCATTTGGGGTTAAACACACAGTGTACTATGCAAAAAGGTATATGTATTATGCAAAGGAAATATCCATCTCTTGTTATTTTTTAAGGAGGTTTTAACCAATTAGAGCAGATATGGAGCTTAAAAAGCACCTTTTCAACATCTATAAAAATAACCATATGCTTTTTCATTAATGCAGAAAATGATTTGAGCAATTCTAGAATTCTTGAACAAATCTCACTTATATCTTAATTTTAGAATGCTTTTGAATTATCTGTAGTTGTCTTTTTTCTGCTTTTTGCTGGGTTTTGATACCACTATCATGATAGCATCATAAAAAGAATTTTAAAGCTTTCTTTCTTTCAAATGGATTAAATAGAACTGAAACTTTTCTTTCTTAGGTTAGTAGAATTGCCCCATGAAAACATCTGGGATTGGTGCTCTTTTGGAGAGTAGCTCTCTAATAATTTTCTCTTTTTATTGTTGATTGGAGAGTTAATGCTTTTGCTCTTCCAAGGTCAGTTTTGATAATTATATTTGCCTTTGGGGTTAACTATTTCATTATAGTCTTAAATTTCTCCATATAGTTTAATCAATATTGTCTCTTAGGATTTTTTTTAAAGATTTTATTTATTCATTTGACAGAGAGAGAAAGAGCACAGGCAGAGAGAGAAAAGCAGACTCCTCACTGAGCAGAGAGCCATCCAGGTGTCCCTTCCAGGATTCTTTTAACCAGGTCTTTTTTGTGTATGGTTGTTTACTCATTGATATTTATTTTTTATTTATGCTTTCTTCCTCTTTTTGTACTCTATTATCTAAAGTTTTATCATTTCTCCCCCCAGCAAAATCAAGTTCCTGCATTACTTTATTAGTGTTGCTATTTTTTGTGTTTTAATTAATTTATTTCTGTTTCTACTTTTATTATGCTTTGTTACACTTTCCTTGGATTTATTTTGTTGTTCTAACTTTAGCTGGCTGTGCAATTCTCTTATTTTTTCTTTAAAAAATTTTTTTTTAATTTTTTCATTAACATGAAATGTATTATTTGCTTCAGGGGTACAGGTACAATTTCCTTATTTTTATTCTGTTTTGTTTAGTAAATAAATATTTAGACAATGAATGTTTTTGTGTACACTGCTTTAACTGTATCTAGGGCTCCACTGCACAGGGGTTAAGAACCCAGGCTCTTAACTACCTGGATGCTAATCCTATTTACTTCATTTACAAGTTGTGAGATAAGAAGCATATTCCTTGCTGTGCTCTATTTTCTCATCCACAAAATGTGGATAACAACAGTTCCTTGAATGAATAGTTATAATGAGGATTAAACGGATCAATACTTAGAGCACTGCCTGACAAATAAGAGCTTAAATTAATTCTGAATGAATTAATTACATGATAGATATGTTTAATCTTAACCTTAAATTACATTTTACATTGCTTTGTTTTTATTGTTTCTTTCTTTTAAAAATAATCTTTTATGATGTGAGCTTTATTTGCTTTCTGTGCATGTATATGTTTCTTTTGGTAATTTTAAAGTGTTTTTTGCGTTTGTTATTTTATAACTTTATAGATTATATTTAATCTTCTATTTTCTTTATATATTATCTACTGACTCCAATAGAATAATGACAAGTTTAGTATATGTCTATTTCTTTCTTCCTACCATTTACCCTTCTCCTGATTTTTTGTTATTATTTTTTTAAAGATTTTATTTATTTGACAGAGAGAAACACAGCCAGAGAGGGAACACAAGTAGGGGAAGTGAGAGAGGGAGAAGCAGGCTTCCCGCTGAGCAGGGAGCCCGATGTGGGACTCGATCCCGGGTCTCCAGGATCATGACCTGAGCCGAAGGCAGTTGCTTAACCAACTGAGCCACCCAGGCACCCCTCTACCTGATTTTTTAAAATGTTTCTAAGTTTTTACCTTCATAGTTTTTTTGTTTTGTTTTGTTTTGTTTTTAAGATTTTGTTTATTTGACAGAGAGAAACACAGCCAGAGAGGGAACACAAGCAGGGGGAGTGAGAGAGGGAGAAATAGGCTTCTTGCCAAGCAGGGAGCCTGATGTGGGACTCGATCCTGGGTCTCTGGGATCATGACCTGAGCCAAAGGCAGTCACTTAGCCAACTGAGCCACCCAGGCGCCCCCATAGTTTTAATTATACTTATCTATTATTGATTTGTCAGCTTTACCACTTTTAAATTATACCTTTTTTAAAAAAGGTTTTATTTACTTATTTGAGAGAGAGACAAAGAAAGCACAGAAGGAGGAAAAACAGGCCCCCTGCATAGCAGGAGCCCAACACAGGGCTCAATTCCAGGATCCTGGGATCATGACTTGAACTGAAGGCAGAAACTTAACTGACTGAGCCACCCAGGCCCCTAAGTTACATCTTTTGACCACTGGCTGTCAAAGACGAGAATTTCAGTGTTTTCAGTCAAATACAGCATTCTTTCCCCCATTTCCCCTGAATTTTTAAAGTACCATTGTTAGGGTTTTTTGTTTCTTTTTTTAAAGATTTTATTTATTTATTTGACAGAGAGAAACACAGCTAGAGAGGGAACACAAGCAGAGGGACTGAAAGAGGGAGAAGCAGGCTTCCCGCAGAGCAGGAAGCCCGATGTGGGGCTCGATCCCAGGTCTCCAGGATCATGACCTGAGCCGAAAGCAGTTGCTTAACCAACTGAGCCACCCAGGTGCCCCCCATTGTTAGTTTTAAAAATTTATTATTTTCCCAAATATTTTAAAGTCTTATTTCCACAGTTTAATGGATTCAATGCACTCCTCCAGTTGATCTTGTGATCGTTAGTTCAATATTCACAAAATACTCTTAGGAGCTATATTCCTGCATTCTTACATGTTTAAAATTCTATCTACTATGGCTAAAATTAACAACTCAGTAACAACAGATGTGGAGAAAGGAGAACCTCTTACACTGCTAGTGGAAAGGAAAACTAGTGCAGCCACTCTGCAAGACAGTATGGAGGTCCCTCAAAAAGTTAAAAGTAGAGCTACCCTACAACCCAGCAGCTGCACTATTAGGTATTTATCCAAAGGATACAAACAAGTATATGCACCCCAATGTTTATAGTAGCAATGTCCACAATAGTCAAAATATGGGAAGAGCCCAGATGTTCGACAGATGAATGGAAAAAGAAGATGTGGTGTGTACATATCTATTCTATTGTGTATAAATAAATAAATAAATAAATAAATAAATAAATATCAAAAAAATGAAATCTTGTTATTTACAACGATGTGGATGGAACTAGAGGATATTATGCTAAGTGAAATAAGTCAGTCAGAGAAAGACAAATATATGATTTCACTCATACATGGAATTTAAGAAACAAAACAGAGGATCATAGAGGAAGGGAAGGAAAACTAAGACGAAATCAGAGAGGGAGACAAACCATAAGAGACTTTTTTTTTTTTTTTTGACAGAGAGAGAGATCCCAAGTAGGCAGAGAGGCAGGCAGAGAGAGAGAAGAGGAAGCAGACTCCCTGCTGAGCAGAGAGCCAGACATGGGCCTCGATCCCAGGACCCTGAGATCAGGATCCTGAGATCAGGATCTTGAGATCAGGACCTGAGCTGAAGGCAGAGGCTTTAACCCACTGAGCCACCCAGGTGCCCCTTAACCACAGAAAACAAATGAGGGTTGCTGGAGGGGAAGGCGGTAGGGGGATGGCGTAACAGGGTGATGGACATTAAGGAGGGCAAGTGATGAAATGAGCACTGGGTGTTATAGAAGGCTGATGAATCACCGACCTCTACCTCTGAAACTAATAATACATTATGTGTTAATTGAATTTAAATTTAAAATTTTTTTTAAATTAAACAAACATTTTTTGTGCTACCAAGGGCTTTGTTGATAAAATCGTTTTATTTTTCTCTACTGCTTCTTTGCTGAGTTTTATCATATTCATCCATCTGCTGATTTGCTATGAAGTCGCTGAGGTCTTGTATCTTTGATGAAACACTAGATTTTTTTTTTAGCAGTGATTATAATATTAAATAAATATGCATATATGTTTAATGTATGGGTTGTTTGGTAACAATTTCCATATGTTCATCTGAGGTAACATTTTTTTTATTGTCAGTGTTCTCCATCTATCATTTTTCTCCTTTTTTCAGGTCATAACTATGTACATATTCTATGCAGTTTCCTTTTTGATTGTTATTCATTTTTGAATGAGGTGAGATCTTCTAGGACCCTAGTTCATAGCAGATTCATGTGTGAAAAAAACGAGGACCATATTTTGAACTAGCAGGAATTTACTCTTTGACACATTGTGTGTGTGAATTATATCAGCTTTAACTTCTCATCAGAAGAGAGCAGTAGTTAAGGCCTGTTCAAAATAGTGTCCTTTTTCTTTATTTTGCCTCACTCACAGACTATTTTGTACAAAGTTCATTCCCTTGGGCATTCCTTATTTGGCCTCGCCTACTTTTATTTCTTTAGCCAAACCAGCTCAGAAGCTTTTGCATCAGCTTGCATAGCCATTCTCATTGTTCCAAAGAATTATTGGTTTTGGCAACAACAGTGTCCCACGTAATTAATTGTTCTGCCAGTTTTGTTTCAGATCTGCAGCATCTACCTTCAGATCTAAGCATCTACCTATACCCTAGTTTTACCTTCATTGTATTTGGCAGTGCTCTCTCATGCATTCCAGTTCGGAGTTTCAGGGGTCTTCTAGGTTTGTCCAAGTTGGGATTTTTTTTTCCTTCATTGTTGCCATTTTCAAGAAAAGAAGGGAAAAAATACTAACTTTCCTCTGTAACTAGAACTGGAAATCCTACCCAATAAATTACTCTAACTCTAAAACTATCTAACAACTCAACTTTTGTATGTTAATTCTGAAGATACAATATAAGATTATCCAGCTTTAAGGTATAATTTCCTAACATCATTTATCAAAATACTTAAATATAGATGGTAGAGTTTATAATAAGATAACTCTCACACACATAAAAATACATTTATACATTTAACTCAAAACATAAATGTGAATGCATCTGTCAATCTTTGAATGAAAGGAAAGGGCTTTTACTTTGGGTATGAGTCAACTGTTCGTAGGTTCTTCTGATGAACAACATCCTTAATACATTATCTATAATTTCCAGTTTCCATCTATTTGAAGCGAAATAATTTAAATAAACTTATGAAATAAGGTAAGTCCAGAATACTTCTGGATTTTTATGATTCTCCTTATAAATATCTTTCACAGTACTTTTGCCACACCCATTTCAACAGGAATTGTTTTTGGCAACTCACCTTTGTCATGTCTGTTAAAATTGTTTAACCTAGTTTTCACATAAATAACTATCTCTGTTTTTTAGTTTATACTTTGTGGATTATTTAACGCCTAATTAAATTGTACACAATAACTGACAAATACATATTCGGGGACAAACATATATAACTCCTGGAAAGAGAAATGCCTAGACTACTAGATAACAGCCATGACCATTCATTCATCTGTTAATGTGTTGTCATGGGCATCTGGAAAGCATGTTTTACATATGGGATGGAGAACCTTGGTTCCTCCTGCAAGGCTGAAGGTATAATCACTATATTCTGATTCTGACACATCTCACGTATTATTTTTGGTATGTCTTATGTAAATCTCTGGGATTAACATATTAATTTACCATTTACCCCTTGTTCGGGAAGATAGAGAATAGAATATGCTCAAAAATAGTATCTGAGTGCATTAGGTTTACATTGCTTTGAGTTTTCTAAATTTTAGGTATTGGAAGATGGAGACTGATTATGACTGGCTTTTACCCATACACGCATGTCTTATAGTCAAGTTCATACTAGTTCTTTGGAAGAATCTGGGCCACCTTTTAAGAGGCACAATTAAAAGAATATAGAAAAGACAGAATTTTTTTATAAGATTTTATTTATTTATTTATTTATTTAAGATTTTATTTATTTATTTGACAGAGAGATCACAAGTACACAGAGAGGCAGGCAGAGAGAGGAGGAAGCAGGCTCCCCGCTGAGCAGAGAGCCCGATGTGGGCCTCAATCCCAGGACCCTGAGATTATGACTTGAGCTGAAAGGAGAGGCTCTAACCCACTGAGCCACCCAGGCACCCTTATTTATTTGACAGAGAGATAGAGAGCACAAGTACGCAGAGTGGCAGGCAGAGGGAGAAGCAGGCTTTGCAAGAAGCAGGGAGCCCAAGGCCGGGCAGGGCTCTATCCCAGGACCCTGGAATCATGACCGGAGCTGAAGGCAGACGCTTAATCGACTGAGACACCCAGGTGCCCCAGGATAGGTAGAGTTTTTAAGGTCATTAGCTGTCTAGATCTTGGGAGAAAACAAAAAGCAAAAACCCACAAGTCTCCCTATGGACCATGGAGTTTTCATCTGAATTTAAGGACTAGTTCTGTATTACTTGTTGTTTTACCCTTAGCTTTGTTCTTTTACTGTGACCTGATTAAACAGATTTAAATTCTCTAGACATCTGTTGAATGCTTATTACATACTAAGTTCTGAAATGGTTATTTCCATAAATATCACCTCATTTAACCCTTACACTAATCTTAGGAGACATGATTTAACATAAGGAAAGACAGCAGCGGAGTGAGGGACTTAACCAAGGATACTCAGATATAGAAAGTCAAGCCTCAACTGCCTCCAGGTCTGCTCAGGGCTTTTCACTGGAGTAGGCATATGCGATCATAGTCCCTAATCCCATGAAATACACTCCGTAAACTGATATTTGTTTTACTATTACAAAATTATTATATAATGAGTTTGTGATTATTTTTTAAACATTATATAACTTGGGATGGGAGAGTTTAAAAATGTATTAGGAAAGAAGGTGCCTATTTCTTTTTTTTTTTTTTAAGATTTTATTTATTCATTTGACAGAGAGAGAGATCACAAGTAGGCAAAGAGGCAGACAGAGAGAGAGGAGGAAGCAGGCTCCCTGCCGAGCAGAGAGCCCGATGTGGGCCTCGATCCCAGGACCCTGAGATCATGACCTGAGCCAAAAGCAGAGGCTTTAACCCACTGAGCCACACAGGCGCCCAAGAAGGTGCCTATTTCAACAAATTTAAATCCAGTCGCTAATAAATAGTAATAAGATCAATTTTTTAAAAAGTCATTAATAATAAGTGATGGTAACAATAATGACGGTATAACTATATTTCCATAGGTACCCTCTTTTCAACAACTTAAAATAAGTTCTGGAAACATTACTTATTATCTTTTACAAGAGCCCAGTAGCAAGAGGTGGTTGTTACCACCAGTAAACATGGGATAAAGCAAGTTCAGAAAGTCCAAGAGCACAAAAGCCTGTGGATAAAGCAGAAATAATCATCTCAGTGCCTGGTGTTCTATCCATTAATACTGGCTTCATCTCATCAGCCACCATCAAAATGAGTCACTGCTATTTGTCAGAGACAAAAAGATCTGGGAGACAAATTTCAACTGTCATCTTAAGAGTGTTCTAAATATAATATTGCACCTTTTCTGATTTTCTATAATTTGAGCCAGCCCTCTCTTCCATCACTTAGACAAAGACTGGAACAAAAAGAAATTGTTCATGCCCTAGTTCTGCTGAAGCTTTCAATAACACAAGTGCTAAAAGAGTAGATTTGGTTTTTTGCTTGTCATAAATACATGTTTCTCTGACTACAGATAGGAACTCACTCTACAGTGAAACTAATAACTACATCCTCCACCCAGCCTCCAATGAATTTTGAAGAGAGGTCTCTATTGTGTGTGCACTTCGATCCAGTTAACAAAGGTATCCAAGATCATGGAAACTCCAGACATAGACTCTAGGGAGTTCTGGGTTTAAATCTGGTTTAAGTTACCTTGACACAGATATTTAAACATAATTTTTTTTTGGTGAAACTCTTACCAGATCCAGAAAAAAATGAATTGCTGATGGGATCCACTGCCACCAGTCACAACCATCTTTATTTAACTTTTTGTACTTACTAGATTTTGTTTGAATACTGTTTTCTAGCTGACCATACAAGCTTTATGTGTTATCTTTCCCATTAATTTGCAAATGTCCTGAGAGAGAGCTTCTATTTCTGCTCTATCCCTAGCTCACACATCATAGAATGGGGGATGGTAGAGACAGCAAAGCAACACCAGCGCCCTCCTGTACCTCAGGTCCTCCTCATATTACCATGACTCCCCACAAACATCTTATGGTACAACTATTATTATCTCCATTTTCCAAAAAAGGAACTTGAGTTTTAGAGAAGGTGAAAGATTTCCCTAATGTTACACAGCTAGTAAAAATTCAGGATGAGATCAAAATCAAAGAAAGGCAATAAATGCTATTTTAAAGGTTAAAGGAGAGAAAAATAAGCCTTTCCAGCCTCCTCAGAGCTATGATAAAGAAAACCAATTACTGTAATATTCTCCTGCATTTATTAAGAGTCTAGGTCAAAATTTTAGGAAGTGTTTTATAAATCGTTCTCTCTTTATTATCAATGCAAAACATGATCTTTAGAGGGAATATGGCAAGTAGAGAGGAAGTTCAATACCTTAAAAAAAAAAAAATCACCCAAATCTCAGCACTCAGAGATAGTTACATTCAACATTTCAGCATGTTTCTTTCTAGTTCTGCTTTTCTCTTCTAGTTCTTTTTGTGTACATTTTCTCCACATAATTAAGATTAGTCCAAATAGTCACTATTAAACCTCTTTCACATAAAATCATAGTGAAGACATTTTTCATGTTATCAAAACCTTTTATTAAACATTATAATGGGCAGCACTGCACTTATACCAGGTTGCCCAAGACCCAGTGTCTTCCAACAGCCCTGCTCAGGCCTTTTTTTTGCTATCCTCTCTTGCCATGAGAATGGGGGTCCATAAGGAAAAGAGGATGTATCCACACAGAATCTGTGTCATCCTTCTCGAACATTCTCCAGATACTCAGAATACTGGAATTCTATGACCAAGAGGCCCGCTGAGACCTTTTCTCCAGTCTTATCCCATGAGGGCCAGCAACACAGCACTGTGCACTTGAGACCCAGGAGTGGCCAAGTGGTCCAACGGTGTTGATGAACTTGGGGTGAGAGAGTTAAGTGTCCTCACAAGCATGTATAAGACTCCTCTTGGTGAGACTGAAACAGAGCTAAAAGGAGTAGGGGGCTGGTTCTCTTCCTGCCATCACATGCCAGTATGGGATCCCAAAGAATCTGAGAATTCTAAATTAAAATATGGCCTTCCAGGTCATTGTCAAAGTAGGAGGATGACACATACTCTATGAGTTTGTTAGCTTGATTAAAAACTTTAAAATACTTAAGCATGTTACGTAAGCCTCTATTTGTCCTCTTGCCCTGGGAAGCCAAAATATGGCAAGAAGCTAGTAACATACATATTTTTGTATGTGGATATATCATAATATACTTAACCATTCTTCTAATATTGAACACTTAAATGGTTCCTATAAATTTTAAATGATATATGTTAAATATCTATATGTAAATATTTATAATTGCTAATTACTTCTTTTGATATACTCTGGGAAGAAAAACCAGTGAGCCAAAGAATACAGACTCTTAACAATCACCATCTTAAACTAATGGTTAGATTAATGGGCGATCTCACTACTTCCATGCCAAATCCATTAACCTATATTAATGATCACAGAGGCCATGTCTCCTTTTAATCATTTTTATATATGGTCATTCTATTTCAAGATAGGAAGCTGACTCACAAAATATCTTTGCTTAAAATTGAGGTATAAATTATATAATATATTACTTTCAGTGTATAACATAATGATTCAATATTTGTATGTATTGCAAAATGATCATCACATTAAGTCTAGTTAACATCCACTAAGTATTTTTTGGTATGCTTTTCAAAAATCCATTAACTTTCAATCCTTAAAATCAGGAACAGGGAAATCATGGCCCTCAGACCAGTCCCAACCTACTGCATATTTTTGTAAATAAAGTCTTTTTGGAACACAGTCATGCTCATTCATTTCTATATTGTGTGCATCTGTTTTCAGACTACAATGGGAGTGTGGAGTATTTGCAGCAGAGACCACAAATGGCTGGCTCACAACTCCTGAAATATTTACTATCTGGTCTTTTAGAGAAAAAATTTGTCAATTTTGATCTGCAATTATCACAGAACTCAACCCATGAAACAGGAAATTAGTTACTGAGTAGTCATAAATTTACAATACATTCACCCCCATTTCACAAAACAGATGCCCTGGTCTCAGCAGGTTTGTTGTGGTATTCCTGTAGACATTTGATCAAGCAGCTCATACTTCCTTTGCTTCTCAGGTGCCTACACTTAGCAGGTGTCTACTATGTGCCAAGCAGACTTTGAACCAGGTGCTGAGATCTCATGGAAGGAAAATTAATCATTTTTGTCCACAAGGAATTGATAAATATGCCTATTATATGTCAAGGAGTCCTTTTGCCAGGTTCTTGGGAGAATAATTCATTGTTTTGGACCTCAAAGAGATTATTGGTTTTTCTGAATGTGTGTTCAGGTTTTCACAAAGCAATCAGGATCATTCCAATCTTCCTATACCATCCCCTGTCACTTCTGAGATTCTAAAAATGGGCTGTGTAAAAAACAAGTTATTATAAAGAAACCCTGACAGAGTAGAAGCACAATTACTAAAGCAGGTTGGACACCAAACACAAAGATTAGGCTCCCTTGGTGAAAAATCACTGATGGCAGATGTAGGAAGAGCAGGCAAAACAAATAATTCTTATGTATAAGTAACCCTACCAGAAATTTCCTTGATGTTTCTGCTTTAGCCAGTCAGGAAAAAGAACTGCCCACTTTTTGACACCAGGATGAGCAAGAGATTGATAAATGGCTCTTTGTTTACCTAAAACTAAAATTTCTATTTATGAGGGGTTCCTGGGTGGCTCAGTCAGTTAAGCATCTGCTTTTGGCTCAGGTCACGGTCCCAGGGTCCCAGGATCAAGCCCCACATCAGGCTTCACCCCCTCCCTCTAGCTGCCACTCCCCCTGCTTGTGCTCTCTCTCAATCTCTCTCTCTCTCTCTCTGTCAAATAAATAAATAAACAAACAAACAAATAAATAAAATCTTTTTAAAAATCCTGTTTATGAGAAAAAGCTCATGTGTGAGTAATGAGGAAAGCAAGAAATAATTACTATTGGTTTACTCTTCATAAAGATGGGACAATAACAGAGTAACGGCTTTGGGAGAGGACATAAACCTGAGCCAACTATTTCAGAGGATTCTAAGAATTGTGGTTTGAATCCAAGTTTGAGGGATTTTTTTTGGCGGGGGGGAGTTCTAGGGGGAAGATAAAAGGAAGGAGAAATTATTTACACCCCAGACACTTTCTCATTTCTTCTTGGCACAATTAACCTGTTATAAAATTACATTAGAAAACTACAAAACAAAAGCAAATGTCTCGATTTTGAATCATCATTGGTACTGCTGCCCTGTATCATTGAGGTAAACAAGAAGATTATTTGCGGATTTGTGCTCCTCCTCTGCCTCTTATGAGCTAGGCAAACTTGTATAAAACTTCCTCCACTTCTTAGAGCCTCATCCTCTGCAAAATGTTGATAATACCATTTACTTTGCTGGGCTCATCCATGGACTGAAGGAGGTAACACAAGTCAGCTCATAATGGGCATGACAGTTATGGGCATTTAGTCAATGCTAATTATCTCCAACAGTTCATTTGCAGAAATACGCTCATATGCCAAGAGGAGTAACAATCTGCAAGAGGACAGGCCAGTCCTGCCTGTTCATGGCCAGTCCTGCCAATTCAAAACCATTAGAATGATTTGTTCTGACCTACTTAAAATAAACAAAGTGCTAGGCAACTATTAACTATTTGTATTGCCCGATTCTGTTATAAAAGCAGTCCTCAGAATATCTCCGAAGTATGTGCCAAGGACTTTGGTTTTTTTTTTGCTCTTGTGAGAAAAGTCAAATATAACTAAAGCTTGCATTGCTAATTGGCTTTTTTAAAGGGTCTTGATATTCCATTTCCAAGGGTTTCAATTGTCCTTTCTGTCTTGTCCTTGCCTGACCAGGGAAATCAATTATTGTCCTCCTCCTATTCCTCACCAAGCACTGAAGCAGTGTCTCCGCTTCTTCACCCTCCACTCCTTGTTAACATTACTTACATATCCACCAATTTATAGATACTGCTTTCTCAGAATTTGATAATACAGGCCCACCCTGTACTTACCAAACCCAGAAGTCTTATGTTCATCTTCATCCTCCACAACAATGGGTCTCTAACAAGAAGTATGCTATGCAAGATAATACATGGGGTACTTTTATTAATGTTTTTAATCTTAACCTTAAAATTTGTATTATGTATATTTTTACAATGTATATAATGTATTAATAAAGTGGGTAATAATTACTCAAGCTCTTACTAATATTATATGTAAGCAGTAAAATTTGGGGGCTCACTTCAATAGAGCAGTAGTGCTCAAAGAATGATATAGGCACCCCCAGGGGGGTAGCTGTGATCCTTTCAGGATATCTGCAAGATCAAAACTGTTTCATAATAATACTGAGATGGACTTTATCTTTTTTACTCATTTTCTTCTGTATACAATGACGTTTTCCAGAGGCAGCCTGACATGTGATAACGCAACAGATAGATGCAGAAGCAGATATGAGAACCCAGTTTTTTTCTATTTGTAAACAATGTAAAATGATGTTCCTTTCATTAAATTTCTTGCTTTGGAAGAGCTGTTTTCATAAAATTACATTATTTATATTAACATATAATAAATGATTACTGTTATTTTCAAATGAAATGAGTAGTTTTAAATCTTAGTTTTTGAGGGTTGATGGAGAGGAGGTGGATGGAGGATGAGCTAGATGGGGAACGGGTATTAAGGAAGGCAATTCTATCCCTGAAACTAATATTACACTGTATGTTAACTAACTAGAATTTAAATAAAAATTTAAAATTATCTTAGTTTCAGATATCATTATGGTAAATATTAATAGATATACAGTGGTATGTTAGAGCTGGCTCTTGCCAGTTTTCAAAGAACTGTCCATAGCTTGAAATAGTCCATGCTGGTAGTTTACACCACAGAAATTGGCAAACCCATAAGTCAGGGCTTTTGTTTTGGAGAAATGCTTTACCAGCACACCACTGGATATAACTCACTTAAAAATTCTTTGGGATCCTCAATAATATTTAAGAATGTGAAGAGTTCCTAAGACCAGAAAAATTGGGGACCTCTGCTCTTAGCTCTGTTAACTGCTACATTCTTGATACTCCTTCTACATTCCCACTTCTCTCTTCATACCCTAACTCTGTCTACCTTTGGCTTGGCTAATATGGCACAACACAGAAACTCCTTCTACTTATCTAGTTCTTATTCTTTATTCCTCCACATTTTCCCTCTTGCCTGATAGAAGACCAGTGATTCTTACGACTTGATCTATGAAACTTCTGCCTGCCAAAATATAGTGCTTCTCAAAGTATTTATCCAAATTACTCAGAGTGCTTATTTAAAATAAATATCCTTGAAACAGTTGTATCACCCCAACCTTACTTAACTACAGATCTCTGGAGAGGGTAGAGCTTTTTGAAATCCAGGGGCGATTCCTATGATGACCTAAGTTTGGGAAGTCTCTAATCCACCGTCTTTCAGGGATCTCACCCATTTCCACAACCTTAAACATTTCTTCATTGTTTCTCTATATTCAGTTGCTCTTTTTTGCTTTAGACATACTAAATGTTCCTATGACATCTCCATACTGTCTTGCTACCACTTCAAGTTCAACATGCCCTACACAACTTGCCAAGCTAATCTCCTACTCATTCTCTTTTCCTTAGTTGATAACACAATAGTTATTTCAATTACTCAGATTTGGACTACTGGAATGATCCCTACCTTTCCCATCTTCTCCATTGCTCCCATGTCTAACTTGGTGCCCAGAACCTATACCTTCCATCTCTGAAACATCATTTGTATCTCTCCTGTCCATTTATCACCGAGTTTTGGCCTTCTTATTTCTGCCCTAGAAAGTAATATCACCTTCCTTTCTCTTTCTCTTTTTAAAGATTTTAATTATTTATTTGAGAGAGTGAGAGAGATCACAAGAGGTACAGGGTGAAGCCTGGTGTGGACTCTAAGCCCAAAGCAGAGGCTTAACCAACTGAAGCAACCAGGCACCCCTCACCTTTCTCTTTTTTCAAGAACTTGAAGTTCTCAGTGATTTGAAAACCAACATCATTTAATGTCTTTATGACTTCTAATGCCACCTGCTGGTAGGTAAGTATTGCATAACACTTCTGGAAAGTTCTTTTGGAGACTGATGTGTGGTCAATCGTCACTCATTCCATCACTGGGTACAAGTGCAGGGCTGTTTCCAGCACAGAAAAACTGACCTCAAAATGAGTGGAAGAAGGAAGGCTTTGGTATGTGAGAGAGTCCGAGTCTCTGCTGCTAGGCAGGCAGAGATACTGATAAATCATTCCAAAGAGTTATAATACCAGTGCTACATGTGCTCTTGCTGAAGTTAAAATAGTTTAGGTTGTAAAGGACAGGGCTGAGGCTAACAAGAGAAGACTGATAACAATGGGAGAAAAAGTAGGGCCAGCGAGAAGGGAAGAAGTTTGAAAAAAAAAAGGACTAGGCCAAGTATGCTGGAAATCTCCTTTTTTCCTTTCATCTCATCTATACACATCTCTGTCCTGCCCTGTGCAAGGAGACTGACCTGTATGTACCACATCCACTGAGATTATCTGTGCTCTGGTTTCTGGTAGGGTTGACCTAAGGGAGCCCTGGAGGGAGGGAAATTATAAGGAAGGGGAAGAGTGAAGTCAGAGTATTTTCCTACCACTGCCTAAAACCTCCATCGAAGGTTGCCGCTTCTGCCAGAGAGGCCCATCCTCAGTCCTCCACAGTGCTGGGTTATAGTTGTGGCCCCTCTGTTACCACTCGGGAACTAAGAGTGGTAGGAACACACCTTTGTCACCAGCCTGGGTTCCTGTACTACCCTGTGCTGCTCTACACCCTGTCTATATCTGCACAAGTAGTTACTTTATGAACTCAAACTATCCCAATTTGAGCATAGCATGTGTTTCCTGTTGGGACCCTGAAGGACACATCTGGCTACAGAAGAAGAAGGAGAAGGAAGAGAAGGAGAAAAAGAAGGAGGAGAAGGAGGAGGAGGTGAATGAGGTGGAGGAAGAGGAAGTAAAGGAGAATGAGAAGAAGAAAAATTTAGTGAAGTTAAGTGGAGGACAGGAAGATGGAAAGGAAAGATATTAACTAATTTTCCTCCATGAAGCTGCCCTTCACCTACCTGGGCCACATTTTTCCTCTAGGTCCACTCCTAGCATGCATTACTTTTTCTCCTTCCATGCCTCTTTATCCTCTTTCCTCATTATTTTACTTTACCCACCATCTTCCCTTCCCTCTCTAACATTCCTTTTAATGTACTAAGTTCAGTTTTCTTCTTCCTGGACAGTTTATCCAACTCCTTATCCATTCTGAAATAAATATGGGGCTTAATCTTTCAACACAAGACACCATATGGCTTTCTGGGCCCCGCCTCAAATAAACTTCCTGATAATAGGGCCCTTCAACACCTTCTGTTTTATCCGCAGGAGACCAACACTGCCTTCAAACTCAGGGATTCTTGGAAGACACTCTCCTTGCAACTTCCCTTAAATTCCCTCACTGACCCTCCTGCTTTCAGGTACCACCCTTTCCTGCCCATCATTTGTAAGGGACCCCTTGTCTAGATTTGCACTGTCTATGCTAACCTATAGGTACTGTGCTGCTATTTAAGTTAAATTAAAAATTCAGTTCCTCAGTTGTACTAGTCACACATCAAGTGCTCAGTAGCCACAAAAAGTAATAAGTACTGTAAAGAGCATTTCCATCATCGCAGAAAGTTCTACTGAATATACCAGGGTCTAGATTAGCATTTTTCAACCATGAATGGTTAGAACCATGAATGTTTTAGGCCAGATAAGTCTTCATTGTAGGGGCTGTCCTGTACATAGTAGGCTGTTTAGCAGCATCCCTGGCCTCTACCCACTGATGCTACTAGCACTCTTCCAATTGTGATGAATAAAAATGTCTCCAGACACTCCCAGACTCTGGTTTAGAAGAAACCATTCAACTACTGATTGTGTTTTGCTCACCCACAGCTAAAGAGCAACAGAAGTCAAGGGAAAAAAAAGAAAGACTTGAAATACATGTGGAACAGAAGATAAAGTAAGGAAAGGAGGCCAAAGAGTAAAAAATTTCTACAAAACCCTTGCACAGTATATCACAACTTTTTCCTAACAAGTCCTAGTCCTTCGTAAGGTGCCATGAGTTTCCTTCTGGCTGCTCCTATGGCACCTGGAGCACTCAAACTAGGTCATCATAAGGTACAAATCCCCTGCTACATCCCTGGAAATATCAGGGTGAATTGTGGCTGTCATATACATTGCTGATATCTCCTCTTAGGACCATGAAGTACAGGTCTGTCAGAACATCATCTCATGATGATGTTAAAGATGATCACGAGGCCTAACTAACTGGACAGGGTCATTCACATACATTTCTCCCACAGCACAGGATAGGAGTATCACATCCTTCTTGACCTGACAAATTCTGTGTTTTCTGACCTTCACAACTCTTATGGGTTATCAGGCACTGAGAGCTATGGAAGGAAAAGTTACTACAGCCTGAGGTTCTAGTGGAGACAACTCAACTATTCAAAGCAGGTTTTCCCAAAATATTGTCACCAATCTTAAGAGACGTCCTACAGTCAGCAGCTTTCCAAAGACAATTGTCCAAGTCTATGCCCCTTCTTCTGAAATATTCCCAACTAAATGTTTTACCCAGTGCTAAAATAAAGGACTTGTACTCAACTGAAATCTTCTTTTTTTAAAAAAAAGATTTTATTTATTTATTTGACAAAGAGAGAGATCACAATTACGCAGAAAGGCAGGCAGAGAAGAGGGGAAACCAGATTCCCGGCTGAGAAGAGAGTCCAATTGGGGACTCAATCCCAGGACCTGAGATCATGACCTGAGCCGAAGGCAGAGGCTTAACCCTCTGAGCCACCCAGGTGCCCCTCAACTGAAATCTTCTGTCAGTCCACAAGGGTTTCCTTGATATTTTACAAGATGCCATTCAGAGAAATGAAGGCACAAAAAGGGTCCTGTTAATGGGCTCATGAAATAGTCATGCTTGAAAATCACAGAGGTCACAATATAGAACTAAGAGTTGGGAACTAAGAACAGGTCAGGACCAGGCATCAGGCATAACCAGACAGGTTGGTGATTTTCTACTTTCTTCTCTTTTTTTTTAATTTTTTTTTTTAAGATTTTTATTTGACAGAGAGAAACACAGCCAGAGAAGGAACACAAGCAGGGGGAGTGAGAGAGGGAGAAGCAGGCCTCCCACTGAGCAGGGAGCCCAATGTGGGGCTCGATCCCGGATCTCCACGATCATGACCTGAGCCGAAGGCAGTCGCTCAACCAACTGAGCCACCCAGGCACCCGATTTTCTACTTTCTTATCAAACTCTCAAATATTTAACTACAAATACGCAGTTAAAACAGAGGTGTCTAATGGCGAGGACCAAATAGTGCTTTATATTTGCCTCAGATTCATACACCATGTTTGGTTTACAGTAGCTCTTCAATAAATGTTGATTGAACACTGAATAAGGTAAAGGAGAAGATTGTCTATCGCACATAATAGATCACCAAAAGGCAGGAACCTTTTACTTTGTGTCTGCTCCACTGACTACTCAGGTGATCTGGGTGTAGTATGTACTTTGTTAAAAATAATTGATAACATCCAAAATCTAGGAAATGATAACATTTACATCAGACAGGTTTCCAACAGGAAACCAATGACATTCACATCAGGATAATTTCCAGACACTTACTTGAAAGCAACAATTTGCAAAGCTATGGATGCATGTAAGGGAACAATAACGGATACTACTATAATTTGGGATTGGCAGGAGCAAAACTATTACTACTCCTAGAGGAAAAGCTGAGAGGATGGATTGATTACAGGAACCCAAAAGGAGAAAAGTCTTATAGTGAAAAACCGTGACCTTAGGTCGAGGGGCACAGGCAGCCCAAGGCAACCCCACAAGGAGGGAGCCAGGAGAATAATTAGCCTGACCTCACTCGCGCCCCTCCCTTGAATCTCCTGCTGGGGCCCTGCCATTGGCGGAAGTCAGAGGGCAGGGAGTCCTTGTGTAGCCCTCACAGGCAGCCTCCTGGGTAGAAGGAGGGAGGGTGCAGAAGGGTGAAGAGTAGATCAGAAGAGGCAAAAGGAAGATACCCTTAACAATAGGTGATTGCTATCCCTGCACGGGTAGTGTTTGGAAATCTTTAAAATGCCAATTCGTGATCAATTTATGACCCAAGGAGAAAGAATCACTTTTAAATTCTTATTCTTTAATGATGGTTAAAAATCTGGATGTTAGGATTACCACATTAATTTAAAAAGAAGATTTCATCGGGTCAAAATAAAATCCCAGCTAAAAGGAAACTTAAGCTAAAATTACAGAGATCTTGTGGTACCTCAATTTTGTCAGAACCTGAAGTTCAGTCACAAATATACCAACTGTGGACTCCTGGCTAGAGGGGAAAATGGTAGTTCTCCCCATCAGGGAAATTGATCAAAGGATTACTGTACTGCTTCACACAAGTAAAGTATCTCTTGCTAGAGAATACAGCACAACTCAGTATTTGGGGATTTGCCAATGGGATGGAGAGAAGAAAAGGTATCTGAAACTCCTAAAGGAAAAATTACTCCATGCAGAACACAGATAGTTGAGAACTAGGAAATTTAAAAGGAAAGTCAGTGAGAAAAGCTCTTAACTTTGAAGGCTGCTAGTTTCTCTAAGAAAGTGGAAGGGAGGGGGCGCCTGGGTAGCTCCGTCATTAAACATCTGCCTTCAGCTCAGGTCATAATCTCAAAGTACCAGAATGCATCCCAGGATGGAGTCCCAGGATGGAGCCCTGCATTGAGCCCCGCATCCAGCCTTCATCCAGCCCCATATTGGGCTCCCTGCTTCTCCCAGCAGGAAGCCTGCTTCTCCCTCTCCCTCTCTCCCTGCTTGTGTTCCCTCTTACGTTGTATCTCTCTATGTCAAATAAATAAATAAAATCTTAAAAAAAATAATAAAGCAGTAGAGATTGGCAATCACAGTCAGTTGGCTTTCTCTCTTGCAGTATCTGTGCATAGAAACTGGACTTCACTTATCAGTTCCACCTATTTTTTATTTGTAACTTGGGGTGAGTGTTACATGCTTGAACAACAGTACAAAGCGTACTCCTTGTAGATAAGAGTCTGAAATTGTTTTAAGTACTCATTATATGAGAACAGCTTGCATTGAACAGGCAGTAACCATGCTTATGTCTCTCTCAAGAAAGAAAATACCAAATTCTAGAACAAGTGTGGTAAATAGCAGTTAATCTAATTGTACATGTTCTTAATATATGGTGATTTTCCAGGAATTAATGAATATGTAGCTAACAAATAAGTATTTATTTTGCGAATGTAAATCTCTGGAAATCAAGTAGAGGATGTTGGATATGCCTATGATTAAGGTAGGGAGGAGAAAACTGAGAGATATTTTTCTTTGCTTTGCTGTATTTTGATAACAAGTGTCAATAGGCCACAGGCCACGGACTCACCAAAATTAAAATATGGTAAAGATATTTTCGTTTCTTTTATTTCTGAAGCCCCATCAGAGTTCTTCTCAGCCTTTCCAGTATTCCATTGCATTAATTTCTGTCCTTTAATGGATAATGCTTTCCTTTCCACTTTCCTTTCTTTCTTTTTTTTTTTTTTAAGATTATTTATTTATTTGACAGAAACAGAGAGAGAACACAAGCAGGGGGAGTGAGAGAGAGAGAGAAACAGGCTTCCCGCTGAGCAGGGAGGCCCAGTTGGGGCTCAGTACCAGAACCCCGGGATCATGAGCTGAGCCGAAGGCAGATGCTGAACGACTGAGCCACCCAGGCCCCGCTCGTCTGCTTTATCCCAGATTAACAGAAAAACTGGAAGAGAAAGTCATTCCCTTGCCTTTGGGTCACTTAATTACTATGGAAATCTGACAGGAACATTCTCACTAAAATATAATCTATAATGACTTAGTAGCTTATATTCTAAGGTCTAAATATTCTTTTTCACTAATACAACCATAAATATTTATTGAGCAGTACTGAACCTATCAGACAATGTTTCTAGCACTGGGGATACATCAAGAAACAAGACAGACAAGGTTCCTATCCTTCTGGAGCTTACATTCTAGGGGAGATGGTGAACTGCAATAAATAGGTAAATACGTAAGAACTTTAGATAGTAATCTTTGCAAGGAATAAAATAAAATAGGTAGTGGGATGAAGAGTAATGGGAGAGAGGTGCATAATTTAGATGAGATGTTCAGGAAGGCCTCTCTGAGGAGCTGTCATTTTAGGTAAAGCCCAAACAGTAGGAAGAAGTCAGTCATGTGAAGATCTGGGGGAAGAGCAATGCAGGACAGAGAAGAACTGAGGTAAAAGCCCTGAGGTGAGAATAAGCTGGGGGATGTTTGAGGAATAGTAAGAAGGTCAGTAAGTGAGAGGAAAAATGATAGGAGATAAGACAGCAGAGGTAGCCAGATGCCAGACCATACGAGGCCTTGCAAGGTAAGGAATTTGGATTTTTTTTGTCTTTTTTAGAGTGATGGGAAGCTGCATTGGGGTTTTGAGGTGGAGAGGGTCCGATCTCTACTTTATTTTTTTAGAAGATTTTATTTATTTATTTGAGAGAGTGAAAGAAGAGCATGAGTGGGGTAAGGGCCAGAGGGAGAAGCAGACTCCCCACCCAGCAAGGAGCCCCACACAGGGCTCAATCTCTGGGCCCTGGAATCATGGCCTGACCCAAAGGTAGACACTTAATCTACTGAGCCACCCAGGCCCAGTTGCCCCTGATTTCTGCTATAAAAGATTACTCTGGGAGTGCCTCAGTAGCTCAGTCAGTTGGCAAATGACTCTTGATTTTGGCTCAGGTCGTGATCTCAGGGTCCTCGGATGGAGCCCTGAGTCAGGCTCAGCACTATTTGGGAGTCTGCTTGAGGATTCTCTCTCTCTCTCTCTCTCTCTCTTTCTCTCTCCCTCTGCCCCTCCCCTAGCCCTCTCTCTTGCCCTCTCTCAAATAAATAAATAAATCTTAAAAAAAAAAAAAGGATCACTGTCTCCGAATAGAGAAAAGACTTTAGGAGGGAAAAGGCCATTGTAGTCCTTCAAGTTAGAGAAAATGGTGACTGGAACTATGGTGGGGAAAAATGCATGTGGGAAGAAGTGTACAGACTGAGGACCTTCTTTGGAGACATGCCTGCCAGTAGATTGAAAGGAAGGATATATTCACGGAAAGAAAAAAAAATAACTCCTAGGTTTTTGACTTGAACAACTAGGCATTGTTATTAACTGAAGAGGGAAAATGGAAGAAAGTAGGTATAAAGTAGAGTGGTTATGTAAAAAAAAATAAATAAATAAGAGTTGCATTTGTATATATAATATTTGAGATACCTATTAGATATACAAATGGAAATATAAAGTAGATCATTATTATATATGTATCTGGAGTTCTGGGGAAAGGTCAGACATACTTTCTTTCAATCTAAATGAAAAGTTTTATTAAAAACATACACTCAAGAGACGTGGGGACCATGTGTTCAAATTTACTCTATAGGCTATTGTGCCTCATATGCTGAAGTACCGAAAAAACAAAGGTTATATGAAGTAGTAATCATGAAACCAAAAACCAACACATCATCTTCGAGTTATTTGCTTGATGATCCTAGCTCAAGTATTCCTCCACCAAAAACTATATGCCTGATAATTACTTGTTGCAGAGAATTACCAAAGTGAGGAAAACAATAACACAAGCTTAGCTAGTGAAGATTTGAAATACTTGACTGATTCAGAACCAGATGCACTGGTTTGCTAGTTCAAGCCTGAACACCATAGTCACTCACAGATGATATCTATGAAGTGGCATGACAACTGCAGGAAAGGTCTATCAGTACTGCTACATCAAAAGGAGACCAAATTCCATGAGGGAAACTGAATAAAAGGTGTTAATAATGCCCCCTGCCCGGGTTGGGTTTTTTTTGAGGGGATTGTTATAGGTCAACAGAATTTCATAGACATGTAAACATGTTGTTTCCCAACAGTTTCCTGGTTGATTGGTTCTTACTCTGCTTCATAATTCATCATGAAATAATCCATGATGAAAACAGAAAGAGGTGAAAGGCATTTCTGCTCCCTCAAGAGGAATTCTGAGGTTTCAGCATTACCTTCATAAAGTGTACAATCAAACAGGTTCAAATGAAAAGTAAAGATGTTGAATTTAATAGACATGCAAATATCAATAATTTTTATTTGGGCTGGTTTCTTTACAGTAGCTTCTAAACCCATAAAACTCCTTTGTAAGGACAATAGGGCAGGAAGTGGCAAAATCATAATCAGTGACCTCAGATCTTTTTGAAGTGCAAAGAAGCAAAGTAACAGCCTACAGGATAAAACTAACATCACAGTAAGTGATCAAATCAGTAAGTGAAGAGGGAAAATCATTAACAGCTAACTTATTCTTCAGTGGGAATTTTGAAACCAATTAAAAAGCCTCTGAAAAACATATTTATGCTTAATCGTCCTTTTACTTGCAATAAATTTCAGAATAAAAAAACTCCCATGAAACAGTAATTTTCCACTGGAAACCTTTCTTCTACTTTTAATTTAATATGAGGGATTATTTAGTGGTTTCTGTGCAAGTCTAATACATGACAATGCCTGCACTGGGGAGGAGGGGAAAGAACACAATGTGTAAACACTTCAAGTTTTACTTTCAAGGTGTCCATGTGAGAACCGGGACTTCAAGAACACTTTGCATTCAAAAGGTTTCATAACATAGTTGGAAAGTGATCATTAAAGCCCTGTGAATACAAAACTCCCACCTCTTTGCAACAAGCCTAACATTTAAATTCATTCCCAAGACATTCTTTCGGTGGTCAGGTGTGTTCCTTCCAATCTGCTACTCTCTCTCCCAGAAAAATTTGAACATCTTAGATCTTAGTCTGCTTTTCCTTAGTTTCAACAGATTTATACCCACAGATGGAGGAAAGAAGGTTGAAAGAAGAAAAAGAAAAGAGAAGAAAGTAAAAGGCTATCTGTGCTCACTTTAATATGCCAGAGTTATAAAGTACTTAATGCTGTCCTAAGTGTCTGGTCAACAAGGCATCTGTCCCCTCAGCCTCTTCTTGCAGCTTCTTTCTGTTCTGTTTTCCTCCCTTTAACAACTTCCTTCCGGCCCCAGCCTCTATGGCACCAATGGCCATATCATGCAAAAACAGGCCAAAAATTAAATTATGGATATGTTTCAACAGTCTTAATAGATTAGTGTGGCATATTTGAATTAGCCATTTTAAAAATTTGGTAGGAGGTGCCTAGGTGGCTCAGTTGGCTAAGTGTCTGCCTTTAACTCAGGTCATGATTTCAGAATTCTGGGATCGAGCTCTACATTGGGCTCCCTGCTCAGCAGGAATTCTGCTTGTCCCTCTATCCTTCCCCTCCCTTGCTTGTGTTCTCAAAAAATATTTTTTAAAAGATTTTATTTATTTGAGAGAGAGAGAGAGAGAGAGCACAAGCAGGGGAAGTAGCAGAGAGGGAGAAGCAGGTTCCCCACTGTGCAGGGAGCCCAACATGGGGCTCAATTCTAGGACCCTGAGATCACAACCTGAGCCAGAGGCAGACACTTAACTGACTGAGCCACCCAGGAACCCTCAAAAAATAAAACTTTTTTTTTTCCAAAAAATAAAATCTTAAAAAAAAAAAGATTTGGTAGTTGGTTTGAGCCAATCTGAGTAACTATTCAAAATTAGTGATTGCTCATTCAACAAATATGAAAAGATGTATTGTTTTTTCACACAACCAAATATAAAAAAGACTGATAAGATTTAACTAAGACCATGTAGGCAAACTATGTCCATGAACCATTCCTAGGCTTTCGGTAGGAAAACTGACCATAGGAGACCTAATTAATATTTCAGTTCTACCACTTCTAGGCTTTCTCCTAAAAATTCAGCAGTATCTGGGGTTCTAGAACATGAAAAGAGTTCAGACACCTCCAACACTTTCAATTTATTAGCCTGAAGTTCTTTGCGAACAATGTATACACAGTAACCATTTGCTGAAAGGGGTAGTTGGGCTCTAAGGGGAATCTGCTAGGAACTAAAATGGCGGTGTCAAGAGACAGCCTCTTGCAGGGAGTTTTGCAGGCTTCCTTTCCAGGATACCAGCACCTCAAGTAAAGCTACCAAGGAAGTTCTACAAAGCAAACAAAATAACCTGTTGTCACCCTCACTCCAACAATGCACATAGATAAGGGAGGTCAAAATTCCTTTAAGAATGAATGAAATAAATGGCAAATTATCTCAATTGCACTAAATGATTCTTGGACAATCTATAAGAACATTTATATTTTCCTTTCCAAATAGCATTCTGCCAGATACCAAACACTCTTCAAATGCCAGCAACATGGAAGGTGGCATATGTACCAAATTAAACGCAGGCTCCCCATTCCAAACATGGAGACAACACAGGAAAGACTCAAACATCCCTAAGCATACATTTAACCTGACTAGATACTGTAACCCTTGCAGTGCCAGCAGGGTCTCCCTAAAATAAGCTGAAAATAATTTTCTAAAGGCAAGAGCCTAACTGTAGGATAATGTGACTTTATTCAAATAAGCAGTCTTTTTCCTCCCAGCTCAGGAATGGAGTGTGTTGGGGGTGGGGGAGTAGTATTGCAAAAAAAAAAAAAAAGGAGAAAGAGAAGAAAATAGGATAACAGCAAGTGAAAAATACCAAGCAATGCAAGAAATTTTCCATATCGTCTTGTGTAAGGCCTGGCATGTAGATGAACATACCAGTTGAAAATATGTTCCATTCTTTCAACTTATTTTGGACTGATTTTATAGAACAAAACAACATAATTACATCAAAGCATCTGCAAAGATAAAATCTTGGGAGTTTTCAAAACCAGAGAATGTCTGGAAAGGGGGAAGGGAAGAGGAAGAGGCATCAGACGTTAGAGCGGATAAAATAGATTTATAAATCTGGATTTGAACAAAAGAAAATAGGAGCATAAAATATGTATGAGTGTCTTCATTCATAATATTTCTCCCTAAGTCAATTAAAACACTGGCTTATGATGGATTTATACCACAATGAAACTCTTGACAACTTCAAAATCAACTTCACGTTTGGGTTCCATTCTTTCAGGTGATGAATAGTGGGAAATCGGTGAAGGAATGTCACTTGAAGTCAGTAATTTATCATGAACCAAAATGGCTAAGTGCCCCATAAACTGCAATGATCCATTTCCTATTAGCATCACACAACAGAAGGCAGCCTCATCTGCATTAACAAGTTTTACGACCTCCGTAGGCAGAGGGGCTAATGTTAGGAAATGGGTTATTTTTGTTCTGTTATAAATGTTCATTATTATACCATAAAAATTTTTTTAAGG
Source organism: Spilogale gracilis (assembly GCA_004023965.1). Lineage (NCBI taxonomy): Eukaryota > Metazoa > Chordata > Mammalia > Carnivora > Mephitidae > Spilogale > Spilogale gracilis. The sequence continues at coordinate 68,928 of PITA01005547.1, read as the reverse complement.
ATATAAACTACTGATTGATTCATTAAGGAATTATTTTAAAGGTTTTCCCCATCTTGGCCTTTTTTTTTTAAATTTAATCTTGGAATAGTAGTTTAACTCTTTTTGGTCAAGTTCTAGCTGGTTTTCTATACATAATACACACTTCTTTTCCCATACTGTCAAATGTCATGACTGCCTAGAATTTGAACAATTTCCCCCTCCCCCAAAAGTTAGGTGACACAATTTTTCAGTGTTCCAAATTTCAAAATATAAATATGTCTTTTGGGCAAGAAAATTCCAAGAAAAGGCATGAAATGCATGTCATGATTTGAAGCTAAATAAAATTGTTAAAGCACTTATTCAATATATTTCCTATAAAACATACTCTGTTTAAGCATGTTAGTGGGTTACATCCAGATGATTACTGACACTCTTAACTTCAAACATGGCCAGGAGTTACCTTCCTACAACAAATGGTATCACTGCCAAACACAAAGAAAAAAGAAAAGGAAACCCAAATGGCAAGATGAGAAAAGCAACTAAGGAAAAATAGGTACCATATAAAAAGATTATGAAAACGGGGTATTTACTAGGTTACTATACCTCCATAATTTTTTTGAAACTTACTCTTTTGAAATGAATCACTTAAAGTACAAAAGGATTCCAACATTTATTTGATAGTACTATTTTAGCTTAATTTTAAACTACAGGATATAGTTTAAAATGTCCAACATACATTTACATATTTTTGAGGACTCTTCAGCCTTTTCCCCCCCAGAGGAAACATCAATAAATCTGGAAAACAAAGAAGTACATAGCAATTGTTTTTATTGTTAATATTTAATTATGAGCACCCCAGATAAAAGGTGTTTCATAAAGTCACAAATTCCCAGGAAAGATAAAGTAGAATCAGACATGGTCCATGTCCTCAAGGAGCTTATATTCTATTTAGAAGGTCAGGATACATTCATAAATATACATCCATAAATAAGAAAAATAAAATCAACCATGAGTTACTAGAAAATAAGTGCATACCACAGTACTTTTCAAGTATCAGTACCAAAAAATGTCCTTGTTGACTCATGAAAGAGAATTTTACGAAGCAGGAGAAAGAACAAACCATGTACTGGGGTAATAAGGGAAGAATTCATGGAAGGGAGCAATGTAAGCTTGGCCTTGAAGAATAAGCAATTTAGTATACCAATTATTTCAACATTTTTCCCCCAAGCAAAATAATCTCTTGAACTATCCTGGTTCCCCTATAAGTATTGCCCTAACTCAGATGTATGGTTCTGAGTTCCCCAACAGCAAGCCTTTCATACTTGGACTTTTAACCTCTCCATTTCCTGACATTCTCCCTTGCTGCCTATTCACCAAATGATGACCATCATTGTTTTCCTTTCTCCTTTGAAATCACTGATAACCCTCAAGTCAGATGATCCCACCCACCAAGAACTAGGGGATCCTGCAGAGTGAGGGCTGAATGTTTATGACCTTATTTATGCCAAGTAGATTTTAATCATTAGAAACTTTCCTGAAGCTTTGAGAGAAACAAAACCAAGTTACAAGGTGTCTCTGAAAAGGTACAAAAGAATCTTTTGTAGCTCCTTCCAGGCTTCGCCATGAAGATTTGCCTGTGGGTCCTGAGTGTTGTTCAAGTTCTTAAGCATAGCCCTGCTCTTTACTCCTGTCTTCTGTCAACTTGCATGTGAATTATTGCAATTGTCCTCTGTCCTCTTACCCTAGAGCACTCCCTCTCAGTCCATTCTATATGCGGCCTCTGTCAGGATAATCTTCCCAGAACACGAGATACACAAAATATCCTTTGATCAAAAGTCTCAGGGGATCTCCTACAACTGACAGAGTACAACCCAGCACTAACTGGTGATCCCCTGCCTTTTTTTCCTCAAGGCACTCAGAGAAAATTCAAGAATATCGTGGAACACATTACAGATAACCAGAGGAGACTGACTTCCTGCCAAGCAGAAGTATAAGCATCCCTAATGGCTTGAGGGGAAAGCAACACCACTGCCCACCTGTAATTCATTCCTAGCCCAGCACTGGGAAAATCTGGTTAAGTCACCTGCCCTCTTCAACCATATTTCTCATATTTTCTCCACAGCAGTGTTTCTCTCAATCTTTACTGTGTACCTGGACCACCTGGGCTCTTGTAATAAATGTGAATTCTGATTCCCTGAGACTCACTCAGCATTTCTAATTAGCTTCCAGGGGGTGCTGGCTCTGCTGGTTCAATGATCACACTCTGAGCAAGGAGGCTATTGCAATGGTCCTCACCCACAGCCGTGGCTATGCATTAAAATCACCCGTGAAACTTTAAAAATCTGGGTGCTTAGGCTGTCCTTCAGCTCAATCAGAATCTTTAGGGGAGTTTTTAGAGCTTTCCAAGTGATTTTTTCCCCCAAGTTTGTTTGTTTGTTTGTTTGTTTTAGTAATCTCCACAGCCAACATGGTTCTCCAACTCACAATCCCAAGATCAAGGGTCACATGCTCTTCCAATTGGACCAGCCAGACATCCCTTCTCCATGAGATTTTAATGTGCAACCAAGGTTGCGTTTTCTACTTCAGCCAAACCATTCTCCCGTGATTCCTTCTACCCTGTACCTTTCCCCAGGCAGTATTTCACACACAGATTGCGCCTTCTCTGCTGAGATAAGCCCTGCCCTTCTTGTAAGACCTGATGCCAGTCCTTCCCCTGTGAAGACATCTCCAACCTTGGATATTGGCTACATCCTTTGAGATACCTCCTGGTACTGCCTGTTTTATTCCTTACTCTCTGTCTTGCATTAGCAGTTGAGTGTGTGCCCCTTGAAGCAGGTGCTGTTACACTTCTTCTTATGTTCCAGACCTGGCAAGTATGAATGTTAGATGTACCTTGCCATGACTTTGACATGGGCTTTTCAGGAAACTCAGCAAATAACACCAAGTGAGTTCTTTCAAGTCTGAAAGGAAAGAACAGAACAAAACAAAAACATCCTCATAAAACACAAGTACTTTCTCAGTCAGGAAGTGGTATTTTCAGACTTGACCATGCCTGCCAAACAGGTGCAGAGATCTTGGTTAAGAAAGCAAAGCCTCTACCCAGTCACTAAGATTTGCAAGAGATTGGTAAGAAAGAAGTCAGAGCCCAGGGTCATGACCTTTAGGGTAAGATGTGGAGAGGCTCAAATAACAAGCCATTCCCAGCACGCGGAAGCAGGAATTCTCTGGGTATGATGGTCATAGGAGCCCATTCGAATTTGGGAATGAATGGACTGGGTCCTCCAATTTAGCTAATTCCCCAACCACCCCATTTTAGGATATAAAAGGTTCCTAGTGCTATAAATATACAGAAAAAGAAGGGAAATTGTCAATAAAGCTGTTTCAAAAACCTGAGTTCATGAAATGCTTAGTTAACAGAATAGATAGGTTCTAACATCAGTATCTTAGCCAGAAAACATTTTAAATATGAAGTCAGAATATTACAAAAAGAACTTGCGGAAGACTTACACTGGTCTGAATGACTCACAGAAGGCATACCTAAGAAAATCCATCACAATTTCAAACTGAGAAAAACTTAAAGTGGAAGGTGTAGTCATTGATGGAGTGATTGATCTCTAAATCAAATAAGCCGAGATTCAAATCTTAGCTCTCCCTACTCACTCTGTGTCCTCAGGCAAATTCCTTTACCTTTCTAGGGCTCAGTTTCCTGCCTCTGAAATTGGGATTATAATGACAATTTATGTACTTATTTTAAATCATAAATGTGGTAGCTTCTAAAACAATGTATATCTCACAATAAATGCCAAAAATGTTAAATTTTTTTCTTAATATGTTCAATTATACCTTTGCCATAAGAGCCATGCCACGTAGTGGTAATATTACAATAATTTACACTTAGACCCTACCAAACCATGTCCTTTTTTTGAAATTGTATGCATTTTATTAATGTCTCAGTGTTTCTCCAAACTACGCCTATTGCCTAGAATGAACCCTCTCACTTTTCTCCCCTCCTCCTCTGGCAAAACAATAACAATAATAATAATTATTACTATTATTATTATTTTATTAAGTCTCATTTTCATGGTACCTCCCCTCCTCTGGATGTTTTCTCTGGCACCTCTACCACCACAGGTTGTCTTTAAACTTCTAGAGCACATTATAGAAACCTGTTACACAGCACACCGTGGGTTGTGAGCATTTGTATTTCCTTAACTCATTTGTTAACTTCTAGTGCTGTGATAGCGAATGTGATAGCCAACAGTCTCATGGGCCACTATTACTGTTTAAATTAATTAAAAATAAAAATAAAAATGTATTTCCTCAGTCTCATGAGCCACATTTCAAGTGTTTAAGAGGCACATGTGGTTACAACTATCATACATATCACACAAAATATTACTATCATCATAGAATATTCTATTGAACAGCACTGTTCAGTCTCTTAGGTAGGGACCATGTCTTATTCAGTCCTAGAGCCTAGCACTCACTGAAGTGTTTGCAAATGAATAACGATATTGACAAGTATGGGGCATGTTTATACATACTCTTTTGGCTGGATGAGAAAGGATGAATTATTCATTAGTGTTTAAACTTACAAGAGAAAATACATACAAAATACCCAACACGAAGGTGATCACAGGGCAGGCAATGAAAAAAAGAAAGGTGCTTAATCATATGAGTAAATTGGTTGAGAAGTCCTACTCCCTGCTTTGTAATAATTCAGTTATTCTGCCAGAAGACCATTAAAGAGATTTTAGTATAAGGAATGTCACTACAATGGGCAAATGGTCAGTCTTATTTGGTAGTTTGGTTGCATCTTACTTGCTTGTTCTTACCATATCTTTTCCATACTCTCAGAATCAGAACATACCCTTTCCATGTAAGAGTATGAAAATCAGCTCTGCAATATCTCCACTAGACTCAGTCAAAGCCAAAGACATGGCCAACGAAAAAGCAATATATCCCCCAAGGCCCAACCAGAGCTGCAAAACCACTCCTTCTATGGATTCTGCCTTCTTCTCAATGACTTCCCTAGCCCCTCTTTCTTCCTCCCCCATTCTGAGCAAAGATTTTTGAGATACACAATTACTAAACTGCCCCTGCTTCATGATGCCACCCAATCCAGTGTTGGTCACCTCTTCTCCAGTCCCTTCTAGAATCATTCAACATAAGTCCAAATTCTGTGAACAGACCTTGACCCTCCTGGATGCCCATAGTCCTGCTGCGGGGCTCTCTCCTTTGCCGTATCAAGTTGTAAATCCATGATTTCAGTAGATTCCCATGGTCTCTCCCTACGACAAACTTTAGGACCTATCCTGTAACAATATTCATTTCATTCCATAAAAATTTCCATAGAAGAGTATAACAGACTGTCTTCGGCTCATCTGATTTTTTTAATAAAGAACCATGTGTCTCAATTTGGTCTTCAAAAGGAATGAAGTACCGATAACATGCTCCAAATGGATGAACTTCGAAAACATCATGCTGAGTGAAAGAAGCGAGATACAAAAGATTAGACCATATAATTCCATGTATAGAAAGTGTTCAGAATAGGTAAATCTATAGATATAGAAGATCTCTGGAGAGGGGCTGGTAGGAGACAGGAATGGAAAGTAACTGATAATGGGTGTGGGGTTTCCTTTTGGGCTGATGAAAACATTCTGGAATTACACAGTGGTGATGATTGTACAATTTTGTGAATATACGAAAGACCACTGACTTACACACTGTTAAAAGGTAAATTTTACAGACCCATACCTCTGAAACCAATGATATATGTTAATTAATTGAATTTAAATTAAATAAAATTTAAAAAGTAAAGGGTGAATTTTATGGCATGTAAATTATATCTCAATTTTTAAAAGAACTACATTTTTGCTTTGACTGGGAATACAGTTTCTTGTACCAGTTTCAGAGCCACCAAGGGAAAGCTTCTTAAAGGAAATTCAATAAACTACTTTGGAGAGAGTTACTATAATTGATCCCAACAAGGTTTCCCAAGTAAACCATTCTATTTTGTCTTTATTCATCCTTAGAGTTTGTTTCCTTCTCATTCTGTTGTTCCCACGTTTTTTCCAAAATATATCAGTTCTGTGTCTTTTGAAGTTTTGCCATAAATCTGCCCTACCACAAATGCAAATCAAAACTACAGAGATATCAGTTTGTACCCGTCAGAATAGCTAAAATCAAAAACACAAGAAATAACAAGTGTTGGTGAGGGTGTGGAGAGAAAGGAACCCTTGTGCACTGTTGGTGGGAATGCAAAGTGGTGCAGCCACTGGGGAAAACAGTATGGAGGTTCCTCAGAAGATAAAAAATAGAACGGTTCTACAATCCAGTAATTGCACTACTGGGTATTTACCCAAAAACACAAAAAGACTAATTCAGAGGGATCTATGTACCCCTGTGTTTATAGCAACATTATTTATAATAGCCAAATTATGGAAGCAGCCCAAGTGTCCATTGATAGATGAATGGGCAAAGAAGATGTGGTATATTTATACAAGAGAATATTATTCAACCACAAACAGAATGGAATCCTGCCATTTAAAATGACACGAATGGAGCTAGAGAGTATAATGCTAAGTAAAATAAGCCAGAGAAAGACAATACTCCTATGTGGAATTTAAAAACAAAACAAATGAGCAAAGGAAAAAAAAGTGAGAGAGAGCAGCAAACCAAGAAACAAACTCTAAACTATACAGAACAAATTGGTGGTTACCAGAGGGGTGGTGGGTGGGGGCATGGGGAAAATAGATGATGGGGATTATATTACATTATATATATTATATTTATCATGATGAGTTCTGAGTGATGTATAGAAATGTTGAGTTACTATATTGTATACCTGAAACTAATATGACATTACAAGTCAACTATACTATACTTAAAATTAAAAAATAATAATTTTTTAAAAACTGCCCTGGCAGGTAATTTAACTCTTCAATTGTTGCTCTGTACTTAAAACCCATGTACAAATATAGCTTCTCTGGTCCACTTGTCTCCACCATACCAAAAGACACACATCCCTTGGGGCGCCTGGGTGGCTCGGTTGGTTAAGCAACTGCCTTCGGCTCGGGTCATGGTCCTGGAGGCCCGGGATCGAGTCCCACATCGGGCTCCCTGCTCGGCAGGAAGCCTGCTTCTCCCTCTGTCACTCCCCCTGCTTGTGTTCCCTCTCTCGCTGTGTTTCTCTCTGTCAAATAAATAAAATCTTTAAAAAAAAAAAAAAAAAGACACACATCCCAAGATGGTGTTAGACATAGAAAAGTTAAACAGGGATGCTCAGAAGCCCCTGGTATTGGAGCAGAGCTAACGGTGTCAAACAGGACATATTATGATTCCATGCAATGGGGGATTCCTTTTCAACTGAAATTACAAATAGGACATGGCACTTCTCTCAAAAATGGCTTAAAACACCCCTCCTGGGGCTCCTGGGTGGCTCAGTGGATTAAAGCCTCTGCCTTCGGCTCAGGTCATGATCTCAGGGTCCTGGGATCGAGGCCTGTGTGGAGCTCTCTGCTCAGCACGGAGCCTGCTTCCTCTCTCTTTGCCTGCGTCTGCCTACTTGTGATCTCTCTCTGTCAAATAAATAAAATCTTAAAAAAAAAAAAAAACCAACACCCCTCCTATTACCACAACACAAAAAGCACATTCATCTCACAGGGAGAAAAAGTGATGAGACCATGAGCCACTAAAAAGAAAAAGGCACAGGATAACAGCACCAATAACTGATAATATGGACAATCAGCACTGGGCAAAGTATTTTTATGGGAAGAAGAGCCTTCTATGGAATCTGATGTGAGGAAAGGGGTTTTGAGACTGCTCTGAGAAAGAGAATCAGTAAAAAACAAGGACTGTTTTACTTTTCTATGATTTGTAATTAAGGCTTTCAAGCAGCTGATAACCCCACACAGAAAGCTTGAGAGTCAGTGATGTGGAATGCAAATAGGGTTCAACCCAGATCATGAGAGAGAATGTTGCCTGGCTACTCAGTAAGGCTATCACCAGCTTCAGAGAAGAGAAACTGAAAAAAAACATTAAAATCTATCTTACTTACTTTATGGTTCATATTACCGAAATGTTTAGAATAAACTAGGTAGACCAGTGATTCTCATTTCACATATGGGTTCTGTTATTTTTTTTCAAAGGCTTTATTTTATTTTACTTTATTTTTTAAAGATTTATTTATTTATTTGACAGAGAGACAGCAAGAGAGGGATCACAACAGGAGGAGTGTGAGAGGAAGAAGCAGGGTCCCTGCCGAGCAGGGAGCCTGATGTGGGGTTCGATCCCAGGCCCTTGGGATCATGACCTGAACTGAAGGTAGATGCTTAATGACTGAGCCACCCAGGTGCCTCTCAAAGATTTTATGTTTAAGTATTCTCTACATCCAATGTGTACTTGAAGTCACTACCCTAAGATCATGAGTCACATGCTCTACTGACTAAGCCAGCCAGGCACCCTAAGGGTTCTGTTATTCTTAATAAAGCTTTCAAAATTTTGGTGTCATTATATAGAGATGTCTGCACACATGGGGTGTGGTTGTGGTTTCAGGGCCCACCAAAATTCCATAAGCCATCCCTGAATCCCAAAAGTAGTCTATACTTAATTTATTCTCTTTCTTTAAGGTTAGTCCCCAGTGAAAAGCATGAATTCAGTTTTACAAGGGAAGCCTAGGGTACCACCTACTTCCCCTGCTTCACAGTTTTGTCCGAGGTTCGCTGACTCGTGATTTCAGCAGGTTGTTTAATACAAAGCCATCACATTCACAGTATCTTCAAGTAACATTATAGTTCCTCCCTTCTTCCCTTTTTTAGCAATATAAAGAAATAAACAATAAACGTGTTATGAGCTCTCAACTATATTCATTCATCCAATATACACTGAATATCTGGTACTGCACAAGAGAGGAAAGCACTTACTTTGTAATGGTGAAACAGACATGTGCCCAACAGGGAAATGCCTCAGATGTCCCTACCATGGCGGTGACACAGAAGGCTTCACCACAGAGGTAACACTGGAGCTGAACCGAGTCAGACTTTCCTCAGGCAAACAGACCTGTGAGAGTGGGAGCAGAGAGCTCATTCCAGGCCAGTGAAGGGGACAGTGTGGGCAAAGTCACTGAGTTGTGAGAATGCCTGGTTTTCAGGAGTAGTGGGGGAAATCCCTCAGTGTAGCTAGGGCATAGCCTGGGGGTGGTGAGAGAAGAGATGAAACCGGGCTAGATTATGGCATGTTATCACCTGGCTGAAGAATAGGATAGAATATTAGCCTAAAGATCAATTTCGTTAATGACAATGGAATGATAGATAGAACTTGTTTAAAGTCTATTGACTGTTTAGCTGGAGGAAAATCCTACAGCAGGACAAATATTGCTCATTATAAAGCACTTTCGAAAGGGAAAAATCTTGGGGGGCCTGGGTGGCTCAGTCCTTAAGCGACTGCCTTCGGCCCAGGTCATGATCCCAGAGGCCGGGGATCAAGCCTGGCATCGGGCTCCCTGCTCTGCGGGGAATCTGCTTCTCCCTCTCTCACTCCCCCTGCTTGTGTTCCCTCTCTGGCTGTGTTTCTATCAAATAAATAAATAAAATCTTAAAAAAAAAAAAAAAGGGAAATCTTTTTATACGAATGGCAGCTAAAAATGTGAGCTTGAACAGGTTTGCTAATTACATACCTTAAGCCTAAATAAAGCTTCACCATAAACTTGAGAGGTTCTGTTTTAAATGAATTTTTTTGGCAAAAAAAAAAAAATCCATATCACAATTTAGAAAGAAATAGAGCCATCTGCCCAGTACTTAAGGATTAGATAAGCACTTATATAAGCAATAATTTTTTTTAAAATGACATTTACATTAAAGTATTGTGATACCAAGTAAAACTGAGTGGCTTAAATATGAAAAGACAACTTACCCATTTCATACAAAATGAAACAACTTATCTAAAAACTTACTTTATCCTTGAAATAAGTTTAGTGCTACCATTAGCATTCATGGAAGCCGCCTGTTTTGGCTATCTCTGGAAGGTAGTTGAAATGATCCATTTAGTAACTGAATAAAGAAGTAAGACAGGAAACCAGGTGTTCATGCTACTATATTTTCCACAGAAATACTCTGAGGCCAGAGCCCATTTTACCTTTTGTATTTCTCAGGAGCTAGACAGCAGCACAGCATTTGTCAGAAATCACAGATAAGGCAGTAAGTCACTAGTATACACTTACAACCTATCTGTTTCAGTCGTTGTAACCAGTGAACTGTTGGTTCTGCACAGAGAAGCTCCAATAGAGCCCTTTTTATATTTTTTATAAACCCTCTGCATTCTCAACAGGAAAACCTCCATTCTCACATAAATACTGGAGGCAACTGGTAGCCACCAAGAATGTAGTCTGTTGCTATGGTAATGGCATTCCAGCACAAACTATCACCTGTGTACAAATATATACAATTTTGATTTAATTGTCAAGATAAAGCAGAAAATAATCCAGGTATCACAGTGACCGTACTTTTATCATCCAGATAAACATAGACTGTTCCCCTTCCGATGCTAAATCAAGCACAAGACTGGATGCAAAGTAAATGAAAATCAACCTGCACAAAATAATTATGTAAGCCAATATCATAATAGTAATTTATACTGTGTTCAAATAGGTACATATATTTTTTTTAATTGGCATGTGCATTAAGGCCAAGACTAAAAAGTATATTTTGTTGAAGCTCCCTCAGGTGAACTTTTACCATTATAGGTAAAGGGTAAGTGAAAGAAAAAGAAATGGCAGTTCCATTTCAGTTAATGTACAGATGAGTAGCTCAATCTCTGACCCAAGGGTATGATGCACACTCTTCATCTTCTCCTCACACATGAGAGAGTGAACAAGAAAGGGAAAGATAACATGGCAGCCTTACAAAATTCTATGCCACTTGTTTCTTCAGTCAAGAAGTCACCATACATAAAGTCTACACAGATCAATTCTGGTGACTCACTCTCTAAGTGATAATATGAGTAATTTCTAAAGGCATCGCAAGCCTCTTTAATAAGGGGTTGTCCCCAAACACCCTGCCAGGAATGGACTAGGAAATGAGAAGTCTGAGGAAAAAGGGACCCACACTCATTGCGCCCTGAAGAAGGAAAAAGGACAAGGTGGGAGTGAGTGCCTTCTACTTGAGAAGCAGGTCTCTTTTCTGAGGTATCTTGGACTTGCTGTTCTCTTGTTACCACGTGGCCCTCACTATCCTCATGACAGCAGTTCTGGGATACACATGGTCCTTGGGTAAGTGTGTGTTTTCACCAAAGGCCAGGTTGCCATGATGATCACTGCTTTGTTACAGATAAACTGAGTTGGGCTCTCAAAGTCCTCATCTGAAAGTGGGATGTTAATACCTACCTCATAGTTGCTGTGACAAATAACTTAGCAGAAATCCTTATATAAAGCACTGCCTCAAGTGTTATTTATGAGTGTGACAATACCTTGCAGCAGACATTTCATTGTCACTTTATAGCATTATACTTTATCAATCTCCCAGAGCAAGTACTACAAAGCTAAACAGAACATTTCTGCATCCCTCTGCTATTTGTGATTTTTAAAAAGATTTTAGTTACTTATTTGACAGAGACAAAGTGAAAGAGGGAACACAAGTAGGGGGTGTGGGAGAGGGAGAAGCAGACTTCCTGCCACCGAACAAGGAGCCCGATGTAGGACTCGATCCCACGACCCTGGGATCATGACCTGAGCCAAAGGTAGACATCTAATGACTGAGCCACCCAGGAGCCCCTATTTGTGATTACTTAAAAAAAAAAAAACAACTGCATAGGCTCTTTATTGTCCATTCACATGAGTGCTATATTATTTACTGGCCAAAAAGCTGGTTCTTAAATACTACCCAAAGTTTTGTTTTATAATGTATTTCTCTCTGCTAAAGTCAAAATAGGTAAAAAGTCACCCAGACTATGCCAGGGAAGTACAGGAATGCTGCTTTTCTTAAATGTAACTTCCCACATATCATCAGAGTTTATCTAAAAATTGAACTGAGGGGCACCTGGGTGGCTCAGTCGTTAAGCATCTGCCTTTGGCTCAGGTCATGATCCTAGGGTCCTGGAATTGAGCCCCACATCAGGCTCCCTGCTCAGCGGGGGCCTGCTTCTCCCCTCCCACTCCCCCTACTTGTGTTCCCTCTCTGACTGTGTCTCCCTCTATCAAATAAATATTTTTATTTATTTTTATTTTTTTAAAGATTTTATTTATTTGACAGAGAGAAACGCAGCCAGAGAGGGAACACAAGCAGGGGGAGTGAGAGAGGGAGAAGCAGGCTTCCTGCCGAGCAGGGAGCCCAATGTGGGGCTCAATCCCGGGTCTCTGGGATCATCACCTGAGCCGAAGGCAGTCACTTAACCAACTGAGCCACCCAGACGCCCCAGACTTTTCATTTTTTTAAGATTTTATTTATTTATTTGAGAGAGTGCAAGCAGCGGGAATGGCAGAGGGAGAGGGAGAATCCCAAGCTGACTCCACAACCAGCATGGAGCCCAGACCTTGTTGGGCTCGAACTCTTGAACCTAACTAAGATCATGACCTGAGCCAAAACCAAGAGTCACCAACTGAGTCACCCAGGCACCCCCAGCCTTTTGATTTTTATTTGTTGTTGCAAACGAAGAAATAATACCACTGGCATTTTCCCAAACTGAGCTTACTATCACTCACTGATAAGCAGTGTTGACTGGTTAGCTCAGGGGAGTGGTACTTGGTCCAAAAGCAGCAATCTGGCCACAGACCAAGAGCACCACAAATGTGTTCACTGGAGAAATGAGGTAGCTCTAGAACCTCCCTCCACAAACAGACACATACCCATTTCCCCCAAATGGAAGAAAGACCAAAACTCTTTTTTTTCTGAATACTCTTTTTGCTTACCTGGGAGAAAAAAAAATTCTTTGGTGCTATTTTCAACTAATAAAACACAAAATGGCTATTAAAGAAAAAAAAAGCAACAATAGTAAGCTGGCTTTCAGTAAGTTAAAATAATTTTAACTTACTTCATACAGATAGATTTAAGTTGATTTTAATATCCTTTGCTTCTTATCATAAGGCTGTCAAAGCCTCTTACACACTCCTCTTCCATTTCCCCAGAGTAACAATTGTACCCAAATGAAAAGGCAATAACTTTTAAATCTCATGCTTGGTGTAGAAATACATTCAAGCGCAGGATTTCTCTTGTTAAAGGTAAGAATGGCTCAGAAGATATTGGCTGCTACAGAGAACAAAAAATAGTGGGTCTATAATTTACATTAAAATTCATTTTTAGTAACATGTAGAAAAGATAATTCCAATGAAGAACGGATGATAGGGTTGAATATGAATGTTTAACAGACAATTGCAAATATTTGGCTCATTTATTAGGGAATGTGTATTTCAACTGACAATGTACATTATACTGTTTTAATGAAAGACTTCCCCTTCGCTACGGAGTTACTATTTAACATTTAGAGGGTGCCAATAGTGCATAGAGTATGCAGTT